>JAGXJF010004071.1:0-35301 GCA_019208055.1 Stipa capillata | reverse complement strand
GGTCTAGTAGGATTCGCACGAAACCACAGTGGTTTTTGGACGAGATATTGTTGAGACAACGATGAGCCTGCCACCTATACGGAAGCAATGATGGGTCCTGACTCCGTTAAATGGCTAGACGCCATGAAATCCGAGATAGAATCCATGTACGAGAACCAAGTTTGAAACTTGGTGGACCCTCCTGAAGGCGTGAGGCCTATCGAATGTAAATGGATCTATAAAAAGAAAACAGACGCAGATGGGAATATATACATCTATAAAGCTCGACTTGTCGCAAAGGGTTTCCGACAAGTTCAAGGAGTTGACTACGACGAGACATTCTCTCCCGTAGCGATGCTTAAGTCTATTCGGATTCTTCTAGCGATTGCTGCATATTTCAATTACGAGATATGACAAATGGATGTCAAAACAGTGTTCCTGAATGGGAAGCTAACCGAGGACGTGTATATGATACAGCCTGAGGGTTTTGTCAATCCAAAGGATTCTGAAAAGGTATGCAAACTTCAGAGATCCATCTATGGACTGAAGCAAGCTTCACGGAGTTGGAATCTTCGCTTTAATGAAGTGGTCAAAGGGTTTGGCTTCATCAGGAACTACGAAGAGGCTTGTGTTTACAAGAAAGTAAGTGGGAGCGCAATAGCAATTCTAATACTCTATGTGGATGACATATTGTTGATTGGGAATGATGTATCTTTTCTTGACAATATTAAGACTTCTTCGAAAAATAGTTTTTCAATGAAAGACTTAGGCGAGGCAGCATACATATTAGGTATAAAGATTTATAGAGATAGATCAAAGCGCCTAATAGGGCTAAGCCAGAGTACATATATAGATAAAGTACTGAAGAGGTTCAGTATGGAAAACGCCAAGAAGGGTTCTTGCCGATGTCGCATGGGAAAAGTTTGAGCAAGAATCAGTGTCCTTTGACAACTGATGAGCGAGAACGCATGAGTAAGATTCCATACGCATCCGCGATTGGGTCAATCATGTACGCCATGATATGTACACGACCAGATGTGTCCTATGCTCTAAGTGTTACGAGCAGATACCAGAGTGATCCAAGTCATGATCATTGGACATCAGTGAAGAATATCCTAAAGTGCCTAAAGAGGACTAAGGATATGTTTCTCGTATACGGTGGTGACGAAGAGCTCGTTGTAAAGGGTTACACCGACACCAGCTTTGTCACAGATCCGGACGATTTTCGATCTCAATCAGGCTTGGTGTATACACTGAACGGTGGCGCAGTGAGCTGGAAGAGTTCCAAGCAGGACACTGTGGCGGATTCTACAACGGAGGCTGAGTATATCGCCGCTTCGGAAGCGGCAAAGGAGGGCGTTTGGATTAAGAAGTTCGTCACCGAGCTTGGTGTGGTTCCAAGTGCGCTGGATCCTATGGAGCTCTATTGTGACAATAGTGGCGCCATAGCTCAGGCCAAGGAGCCAAGGTCCCACCAGAAGTTCAAACATATACAACGCCGATTCCACATCATTCGTGAATTGGTGGAGCGTGGAGACGTAAAGATATGCAAAATACACACGGACCTGAATGTGTCAGATCCGTTAACGAAGCCTCTACCACAAGCAAAGCATGAGCAACACCGGAATGCCATAGGTGTTAGGAGCTTAAGCATTGGCTAGATTATTGACTCTAGTACAAGTGGGAGACTGTTGGAAATATGCCCTAGAGGCAATAATAAAGTTGTTATTATTCTATTTTCATGTTCATGATTAAGTTTATGTTCTATGCTAGAATTGCATTGGTTATTGCATATGAGATTCAGAGGAAAACCTAATTGCATGTGTGGAATAATAAACACCATTCAGATCCCTAGTCAGGCCTCTAGACTAGCTCATGTATTATTGATGGTCTTGTTTTCCTGATCATGGGCATTGTTAATGTAACAAGGATGCCGGCAATAATGGGAACACATTGTTAGGGTAACAATGGTGTTGGATAGACCCCCTTATGAGATACTGCGAGATCACTTCGTCAATATGTTGTCAGTATCTTCTCATTATGTGTTAATGTTTACTTGCGTCCTTAGACCATGAGAATATCGTAGACCCGGATACCGGATGGTTGCTTTGGGGTCATCAAACGTTACTCCGTAACTGGGTAATTATAAAGGTGACTTTCAGGTACACCAGAAAGTATATCGTGGTTCTAGATATCTCAAGACTGGGATTTGCCCATCCGGCGATGGAGAGATACACTCTGGGCCCACTCGGTATTACGGTGTCCAGCATCGCCTGGCCAGGTATTGTGACTAAAAGGTTAGTCACGGGGATACCGGAATATAGAAACGAGAAAAGAGTACAAACCGGTAACGAGGATAACTAGGTATGGTGATCAAGGAGTTGATCACAGGGATACCGTCAAAGTCTCGCCTCGGGTTGTGTAACGTATCGTGAGGCAAAAGGATGATATGCGGTAATATGAGGTTCACTCGATAAAGATCTTCGATGATATGTGGGAGTCGTTATGGGTGTCCAGATCCCGCTGACGATTATTGACCGGAAGGTGTTCCGGACATGTCCACATATATTTGAACCTATAGGGTCACACGCTTAACGTTTTAGCGACATTTAGGAATACTACTATTTATAGAGAACGAGAGAGAAGGGTTCCGAAAGTGTTTCGGATGATCTCGAAAGTGTTCCGGGAGGTCCCGGATGGTTCCGGTGATGTCCGGAAGTGTTCCGGAAAGTATCAGAAGGTTCTGGAAGGTTCTAGAAGGTACTAGAAGGTTCTAGAAGTTCTAGAAGGTTCCAGAAGTTCTAGAAGGTTCTAGAAGGTTCTGGTGGAGTTGGACTCCAACTCCAACAGGGTGTCCCTGCTGGAGTAGGACTCCACCTGCCTAGGGAGAGCTGCCCCAACCCCTATAAATAGAGGGGCAGGGCACCTCAAAGGGCATCCCGAGCAGCCCCAGAGGCAGCCCTAAACCCTAGGCCGGCCATCTCTAGATTGGCCACAGCCTTCTTTTTTTCTCTCTTCTAGATTGGATCTAGTACAGCTGCCGGTGCGCTGCTGCTTCTCCTTCTCGTAGATCCCCGCTGTTCTTGTGTGCTGGTCCACACATTACCGCGGTGTCGCTGATTCGGTACGCGTGGATACCTCGGAGACGTCGTATACTTCGGCGTTCGATCGGGCGAACTATTCACGAGGAGATCGCTCTCGCAGCTGGGAGGTATAACCTAGCTGCGGGAGTCTGCGGACTTCATCGACATCGGTCAACTTCTCCGCTGCATTGACGTGATCGTCGAAGGTATGATCTTGTTGCCTGCACCTCGATAGTGATCTTGGGGTGGATTGTGCGCGGTAAATTTTTGTTTTGCGTAGCACGTTCCCCAACATATAGCCGATATGCTTATTAATAATGCTTCTGGACACGAGGTCATCAGCTTTCTCGATGGTAACACGGGGTACAATCAAATCTTCATGGCCGAAGAGGACATGTCCAAAACGGCCTTTCGTTGCCCCGGGTTCCTTGGCTTATTCGAGTGGACAATGATGACATTCGGGTTGAAGAACGCCGGAGCCACGTATCAAAGAGCTATGAATTTAATCTTCCATGATCTACTCGGTGTCATACTAGAGGTCTATATTGATGACATTGTTGTCAAGTCGGACGCCTTTGAATCTCATCTGGCCGACTTGCGCTTAGCTTTTGAGAGGATGAAGAGGTATGGCTTGAAGATGAATCCTTTTAAGTGTACTTTTGGCGTATTGGCTGGGAAGTTCTTAGGCTTCATCATACATCAGCATGGCGTAGAGATTGACCCTAAGAAGATAGAAGCAATTCAGAAGGTACAAGCTCCGACATGCAAAAGGGACATGCAACGATTCCTTGGCAAAGTCAATTATCTAAGGAGATTCATAGCCAACTTGTCGGGAAAGGTCAACGCGTTCACTCCTATCCTTTGGTTGAAGAATGACGTTGATTTTACTTGGGGGGCAAAGCAGCAAGAGGCGTTCGAGTTGATCAAAGGCTATTTATCTGCCCCTCTAGTATTGAAGGCGCCCAGGCATGGGGAACCCTTCCGACTTTACATCGCAGCAGAGGAAGGCGTCATCGGAGCCGTGTTAACCCAAGAAGTCGAAGGAAAAGAACATGCTATCACTTACTTGAGTCGGCTACTACTCGATGCCGAGACAAGGTACTCTTTCGTTGAGAAATTATGCTTATGCCTATATTATGCTTGCACGAAGTCGAGACACTACTTGCTGTCTAGTGCTTGCACCGTAGCTTGTCAAACCGATGTCATCAAGTATATGCTGCATAGGCCAATTCTTAGTGGTAGAGTTGGCAAGTGGGCTTATGCTCTGATCGAGTACGATTTGGCTTATGAACCCTTGAAGTCTATGAAGGGCCAAATCGTTGCTAATTTTATTGCTGAACATCGGGTTGACGATAAGCATAGCATTGGTATTGATCTTGTCTCTCTAGTGCCATGGAGATTATACTTTGATGGTTCAGTTTGTAGCAATGGCCAAGGTGTCGGTGTTGTTTATATATCTCCACACGGTGCTACTCGCGAAGCCTCATGCTGCTTAGAATATTTTTGCACAAATAATCAAGCCGAGTACGAAGCACTGCTATTCGGCTTAGAGCTTTTAATTGCCATAGGTGCCACACATATTGAGGCCTTCGGTGATTCGTTATTAGTAGTCCAACAAGTATCCAAGATTTATCAGTGTCTTGACGAATCACTTAATATTTATCTCGATAAATGTCTGGATATAATCTTTACCTTGGATTATTTTAGCATTACTCACATACCTAGACAAGAAAATTGGGTTGCAAACGAGTTGACACAACAAGCATCCGGCTACCATGTTAATCGTGGTGTCTTTCATATTTCTCAAGAGCCGATGCTTGGGCCCGACTTGGTAGGAAAGGCCGAGTCGGAACTCGCCGACTCGGTCGCCAGTGAAAAACCGAGTGTGGATAACAAAGAAGACTGGAGGAAGTCAATCATTGATTACTTGCAAGATCCGAGTAAGAGGGTGGACCGAATTGTTCGATGGATGGCTTTCAAATACATGTTGATCGATGATGATCTTTATCGCCGAACGGTCGACGGAGTTTTTTTGAAATGCTTGGATGAGGACCAAGCAAGAGTGGCAATGGGAGAGGTACATGAAGGCATTTGTGGCACCCATCAGTCGGCACACAAGATGAAATGGTTATTGCGGCGTGCTGGGTTCTATTGGCCGACTATGATCAATGATTGCTTCAGGTATTACAGGGGGTGTGAAGCCTGCCAGAAGTTTGGTGACATTCAACTCGCTCCTGCTGCCATGTTACATCCTATTATCAAGCCGTGGCCATTCAGAGGTTGGGGACTGGACTTCATTGGACAAATCTATCCTTCTTCCTCAAAGGGGCATCGGTTCATGTTGGTGGCAACTGATTATTTTACCAAGTGGTCCGAAGCAGTACCTCTCAAGAATATGACACATGTGGAGGTAATTCGATTTATAACCGAGCACATTATACATAGGTTCGGCATCCCTCAGACTCTGACTACGGATCAAGGTACCTCATTTATGGCGGGACAAGTAAAGGAGTTTGCCGAATCTTATAAAATAAAATTGCTCAATTCATCTCCATATTACGCCCAAGCCAATGGACAAGCCGAGTCCAGCAATAAAGTGCTAATTAAGCTTATCAAGAAGAAGATTGAAGATAATCCAAGGAGATGGCATGAAGTGTTGTCAGAGGCATTGTGGGCACATAGAGTTTCAAGACACAGTGCTACAAAGGTGACTCCATATGAGCTCGTGTATGGACAGGAGGCCGTTTTGCCCGTAGAAGTGAATCTGAGTGCTTTAAGATTAGCCAAGCAAAATGACTTATCGGCAGTGGATTTTCATAACTTGATGATGGATAATCTTGACGAAATTGCCGATAAACGCTTGGATGCATTAAAGGCTATAGAAAGGCATAAGCTGAGAGTAGCAAGAGCGTACAATAAGAGGGTCAAGTTGAAGAGCTTTTAAGTCAGCGACTTAGTATGGAAGGTAATCTTACCGGTCGGCTCGAAGGATAACAAGTTTGGAAAGTGGTCGCTGAGTTGGGAAGGACCTTTCAGAGTTGCAAGAGTGGTTCCTAGAAACTCATACCTGGTGGAATCCGTGCAGGGTACATTACTACCGCGAGCTCTCAACGGCAAGTACCTGAAGAAGTTCCACCCGAGCGTGTGGCAGGAAGCTTAAACAAGCGCTATAGCCGATATACTATATCGCCTTGAGTCAAAAAAAGTGGCCGATGAGAGTTAATGACATCGTCCTAAGAATTTGTCACAATATTTTCGGTAAAAACACATCTTTATACCGAAAACAGGGAGGCATGTGTTGATGACGTAATTTGGCAGCGCCCCGAGTAGCCCGGTGCGCCACGTGTGTCACAGTGTTACCGTGAAATGGACACTCTCTTGCCTCTTAAGTTGGATGAGCCTTTCTTCTTGAAGGAAATAAAGCATGCCATCTTCCAAAGCCTATATCCCTCAAGGCTTTGCTGGGACATCATCATCTTCCATAGCCTGCGTTGCCAGATGATGGGGAGCTTCGATTCAGTTGTACCACAAAGACTAATGGTGTACCATGGAATTGCACGAGAGAATCCAACCGCAACGCATATCACAGACTAACGATTCAGTTATACCACAAAGCCGGGTGCCTTTTTCTTTTCTTGATCGTCATGCTCCAGCCATGAGAGTTGCACGCATATGACATGCCCATGCTCCTAGAGATAGATTCCCTCGTCTTAAAAGTGAAATGCATGCTTATCTTCATCTATTATATACTTGATTTATAACATTACTATATACTTGATTTATGACTAATGAAAAACAATCTGACTGCTGATTGAGTTTATTAGACGCATTTTGTTAGTACTTTTTACAGAAGCTAAGGTGCAAAACCTAATCTCCCTGCTTATAACGAGAAGCATGTCAATGCATCTGTATCAGCTCTTAATGTTGAAGTCCCGGCGACTATCTTTTCCTTGTAGATGATGCTGTGTCTCAAAATTTTCAAGAAAAAAAATAAAATATCTGATCATTAGTCCAGTGGACTCTTTTATCATCAGTGAATCACAACCAATAGATCTTCGTATATAACTGTACATAACAGATCGCAGCCAATATATCTTCACAATACATAAACAAATCACAACCGATGAATCATCATAATTTTATCTAAACATATCATGACTGATTGATCTTCATACACTACTACAGAAAAAGCTTTTATAGCCGGTTCAAAAAGGCTATTTCAACCGATTCCTGATCCAACTGTAGGGATGGGGAGCTAATAATCTACGTTATCACAGCCGGTTTCCAGAGCAGGCTGGGATAACAAACCCTTAGTTGGTTCATCCACAAAAGCCGACTAAGATAGAGCATTTTCTCCATTGGTTCAACCAACAAAACTGACTGAGGTAAAATACTCTCTCCATCGATTCATCCAACCAAACCGAATTGAGGTAAAATAGTGTCGACGATCGGTAAACTGTCGATCTCGTAATACGTGGAGGAGAGAAAAAAGTGAGGAGGGGATTGTATCGGTAAGCTAATCCACGAATCGGGCCATTGGTAACAAGGCTTTATACAGGTTCGAGCCTCCCTTAGGATATAACCCTACATCCTGTTGGTTTGTATTGATCTTGAGACAGAGTACAAGGGGGGGTGTCTAGTCCTAGATAGTATCTACAACTAGTTGGAGGTGGTTATAGAGGCTGATCTTCCCTTTTACTAGCTTGGAAGTCAATTGATCTTCTAAGGCTTGTGTAATCCGCAGCTTCATGGTTCTCTCTGAAGGCCCTCAGGATCCTTATATAGAGAATATACCATACTGTAATAGATACGGACTCATCTCTGAGTATGATTCCACTTTCCTTAAACGTTAGGATTGACTGCCAAGTTTAAGGAGTCCTGGATACCCATGGGTGGTTTCCTTATCGACCTAGAGTCCTTCTCCGGGGTACATACCTTCCCGGATAAGTAGGATAATTTTTAGTCATGGTGTATTCGTATACGGATAAAATCATCGTATATAGTAGTTGTACACTACTCATCGTCAAACCCTTTATCAGTACGTGAAATAAGGCCAAAACAGATCAAAGTAATCAACCCAGTCGGGGATAACATCCAACCAGATGCTCTCCTGAGTTGTTGTAAGAACTCTTGAGTAGGCCCTTAGTCATCCAAGTCTCCTAGTCGGGAATCGAGCACTCCTGAGTAGCTTAAGAAGCTCCCGAGTAATCCCACATCCGAGTAGGAACTTTGGGAAGTTCAACGGACGCTTGGGTCATGCCCGTGACTCTTTAATCATGTTTATCTGAACCGGTGGGTTTTCCAAAATTTGAACTGTCACGGAGGAGGTTTCGTGTGGTGGTGAGAATCTTTCCCTCTTTTTCTTCAACTGTTGTGATGACGTGAGAAACTTGTGGCGCATTTGACGGATCGTGCGCCTGCAATTCCTTATTTCTCGTGCAAACAACTGCTTATGCGCATAAAGCTACTGCGTGCATTAACTGCGATGGGATGTGAACTAGAGATCATGGCCACGGTTGCCGTTGGATCCACTACGCAGATAGTCGGGATTGCGTAGCTTTTTACCTTTAAAAATCCTTTGGGGGACCCAGGGGTTTTCACCATGTTCCAGTCTCTGGCTTTCCAACTTCTTCATCTTCTTCCTCCGGCCTGTTCTTGCGCTTTTCTTGCTCTCGCTTTCTGTTTCTTGAGATGGGCAAGAAGAAGGCCGCTGGCAGGGGGTCATCTTCACCTAGGATGGATACCGAGATGAGGTCGGAGATCACTTCCGATCACTTGGAGGATACAACGGTGCTTGGAGCTCTCTAGGTGTATCATGGAGTTGAATTCCGCTCCGCCAGAGATCACGCATTCCTAGCGTTTGATCCAGGATGGATCGTGGCTTTTGCTGATTTCTTTGAGTGCAGTTTTTTCTTTCCTCCATCAAATTTTTTCATTCTGTTCTTCAATTCTACGGATTAGAATTGGTTCACCTAAATCTAGACTTAATTGTGGTGCTGAGTGTTTTCGCGCATTTATGCGAATCTTATCTCGGAATTCACCCTTCCCTCAATATTTTTCGTCATTACAAGATCATCAAGCTAGGTTTTTTGTGGTACTGACTTCTGGTTCCGAGAAGGCGAGTCGGAGAGGTATATTATCTTCCCTGGTTGGAACTTGTGGTCGGGTTGGTGCAATTGATGGCTCTATTGCTAATCCCATATTGCCAGGGGCATGGTTTTCCAGGGTGCCACGCCGATCAAAATTGAGAAGTGGTTGGAGGAACTGAAACTGAGTCTGTTCCTCCAGTTGATAGTTGAAGAAATCGCCTATCTCAATCAATGAGGGTTGTTTGCCTAGGACGTAGCCGATGATTTCATCAGGCAAGGCTTAAGTCCATTGCATGCCCGACCTTCAGGCACTTGGGAGTCATCCGACGGTCCTTGCTCGACCTGGGGAAGCAAGATAGATACCTTTCTGGATTTATGGGCCCTTTAAAACTTGAGGTGTAATGTCCGCTTAACATTGGGCGTTTTCTTCTATAGTTCTCCTTTGCCCGGTGGTGTATCGTAAGACGAAGGCTCTCTTCGAACAAGCGCCCAAGGAGGCTAAAAAGGTACCTGTGTCAATTCCCAAGATGTCATGCAATGATCGACGTGTGTACTTATCGATAAACTCGAAGCCTTTCTGAGTAGTGGTTTTGTTCATCCGAGTATTCTTAAACTGACTTCAACCATACTAGGGTACTCCTTAAAGCATGATGGTCAAGGCGTACACGCTCCACAGGCTGAGGAGGTGGATCCAACTTTCGATTTTATTCGCCCACTATTGCGAGGTCTACGCCGCTTTGCGGTGACTACCTTCAATGTGCCTAACCAAAATTACTATAGAGACTATATTTTTAGCGGTGATTGTAGTATCACCCATTTCCTTAGAAATGAAGTCCAAAACATTAGCAACGATTTTATCGTCTATAGTATATCAAAAATTTACACTTGGGTTGTTAAAGAATCATCTTGACCCAAATTTTGCGCAAACTTCAGCATCATTCAAATTTTTCTTTAATTTACTCTTAAGTAAATTAATACAAGCATGATCATTTCATGCAGGACAATGGCCGACATATCCAAGAAGGGCTTTGCCGAACTTGCCCTGGATGGGAGCAACTATTTGACTTGGGCCATGGACTTTAAATTCAATTTATTAGGTTAGTGGTCTTGGTGCTACCATATCCCCACCTCAAGAAGGTGCCAAGACTATCCCAGAAATCACTAAGTATGCAGCTTTGCATTTTATACGGAATCACCTCCACCTCGATCTCAAAACTGAGTATCTCATGGAGGAAGACCCATTAACCTTATGGACCTCTCTCAAGGAGCGTTATGACCAACAAAGAGTGGTCATGCTGCCTGAAGCACAACGAGAATGGACAAACATTCGTTTTGAGGACTTCAAGTCTGTGGCGGCTTACAATTCCGCCATTTATAAGATCAATGCTAAGTTGAGATTCTGTAAAAGGCTGTTTTAGATGCCGATCTAATTGAAAAAACTTTGTGCACTTTCCATCCTTCCATGCGCATATTGCAACAGCAATATCGCCAACAAAAATATACCAAACATTATGAGTTGATTTACACCCTACTTCAGGCTGAAAAGCATGATGAACTTCTCATAAAGAATAATCAAAGTCGCCCAATGGGCGCTATGACAATACTTGAAGTTCATGTCAATACTCAGAATAAATTTCATGGTCATAAGAGAAATCATAAAGAGTTCAAAGGAAAGTGAAAATAAAACAACAAGCATAAATACAACAAGTTTGACAAGGGCAAATGTCATTTTCAGAAAAACAATCATAAAGACAACTCTCAAGTTTATCATAAATGTGGGTGTACGAATCATCGTACTAAGAAATGCCGAACTCCAAAGCATTTGGTCGAGTTGTAAAAGAACCAATCCAAGGGAAAAGGCAAACAAGTTCAAGAGGTAAAATTCGAAGCTCATGTCAACGAACAACCAGATAACACTCTGGAGGCAAGATGTTCTCAAATTCTTCCTCAGAAGGAGATTGAAGACCAAGCCAAGAAGGATGATGACCCCTTAAATCTTGACGACATGCTTGTGGAATACAATTTCCAAGACATATATGGAGACCTCAATTAGTCTCCCAATTATTCATAACTTATGTCATTAAGCCTATATTGTACTTAGGAATTCTTTAAAATGTACTATATTGTCCTATATATTATTGTATTGTATTATGTACCTCAGACATAATAGTTAATATATATAATGTATGTATTCTATATAAATTAAGTTCATAATGAATTCTCTTTTACTCTATATGGAATATTTTTCAAGACAATCCAATGGAGGAAGAAATATGTTTAGTGGATAGTTGCACCACTAACACAACTTTAAGGAAAATGAAATATTTTCGTACTCTGAAAAAAAGTAAAGGAAGTGTTATGAATATCGCTGGACGTGATGCCATAATTATTCGTTCTGGTCAAACCACACTCATTCTCCCCATGTGTATGAACATAACAATTGAGGATGCACTGTTGTATTCTGATTCTACTCGTACCCTACTCAGTTTTAAAAATATCCGTAAAAATGGTCTCCATGTTAAAACTTGTGTTGAGAGCAATGATGAAAATCTCCTCATTACTAAAACTAACGGATATGGAAAATAAATACTTAAGAAAATTTGTTCTTTCTCATTTGGATTGTACTACACATACATCAGACCAATTATACATGTTGCGTACAAAGTAATTCTTCAAAATATTGACAAATTCAAAATTTGGCATGATTGCCTTATTGATGCATCTACAAGATGGTTGCATATGTGTCTATTATTCACAAGGAACCATGCTTTCACTAAATTAATTGCTCAAATTATCAAACTAAGAGCAAATTATCCTGAACATATGATAAAAACCATTCGAATGGATAATGCCACTGAATTCAATTCGCAAGCATTTAACAATTATTGCCTAGCATTAGGTATGGAACATATGTACCTTATGTACATACTCAAAATGGTTTGGCTGAATCTCTTATCAAAAGAGTCAAATTAATTGCTTGACCACTTTTACAGAATTCAAATTTGCCAACATCTTGTTGGGGGCATGCGGTTTTACACACCGCATAATTAGTCCAAATTCGACCAACTACATATCATATGGCTTCCCCGTTGCAGTTAGTACGTGAAAATCAACCAAAAGTTTTTCCAATCTGCGTCAATTCGGTTGCGCTGTATGTGCTGATATCACCACCGCAACGTACATCAATGGCCCCTCACAGAAAATTGGGGATCTATGTGGGGTATAATTCTTTGTCAATAATTAAATACCTACAGGGGACTTATTTACAACTCGGTATGCTGATTCCATCTTCGATGAGGACAATTTCCTGGCATTAGGGGGAGATAAAGAAAAGTATCAAAAAGAATACCAAGAAATAGATTGGAATGTTAAAGGCATTCAGTCCTTAGATCCACGTACTAAAGAATCTGAATCTAACGTTCAGAGAATTATAAATTTGCAACACATTGCAATTAACTTGCTAGATGCATTTACTGACAATAAAGGTTTACAAAATCATATATTCCGGTGGTTAATGTGCCAGAAAAAGTGGAGGTACGTAATAAAACCACTCAACTCCCTAATGAGAGCAAAAGGGGGAGAAATTTGGTCACAAAGGATCCAGCTTCTCAAAAGAGTCCATGGAAACAGAAAACACAAGTTCCTCAAACAGTAAATGCAACTCAATCTCAAAAGAGAAATATTTGTTGGATGCTCAACATCCACAACCCAGCAAAAATGTGCACATATATTTAAGTGCTGGAACATCAGAATATCATAACTCTGATGTTGAGGGAAATCACAATGAGTTAGAAGACATTAATAAAATTTCCATAAACTATATCGATGTAGGAGAATCTTTTAATAGAAAGAATATAATTGTCGACATATACTTCTCCTCGAAAATTGCCAAGAACCTCCAATTGGATCTAGAACCTAAGTCCATGGCAGATTGTCTCAAGCGCTCAGATTGGTCCAAATGGAAGGAGGCAATCAAGGCAGAATTGCACTTGCTCAAGAAACCAGAAGTATTTACTTCGGTAATACCGACTCTTCAAAATATCTTCCCTATGGGAGCAAAATGGATTTTTGTTCGAAAAAGAAATGAAAACAATGAGGTGGTGATATACAAAGCCAGGCGTCTAGCACAAGGGTTTACGCAAAGACCTGACATCGATTACGATAAAACCTACTCTTCTGTTATGAGTGGAATAACGTTCTGATATTTAATATCTTTGGGAGTATAATTGAAATTATTCATGCGGTTGATGTATGTAGTGACCGCATATTTATATGAGTCACTCGATTCAGATATTTACATGAAAGTCCTTGATGGACTTAAAATCCTGAATTCAAATGCAAATCACAACATGTATTGCATAAAATTACAAAAGTCACTCTATGGCTTAAAACAATCGGGAAAAAGTGATAAAACTAATTAAGTGAGTGTGAGAACCCTAGTTCTAGCGTTAGTGGAAAGAGACGTGAGGTGGGAGTCGGATCAACTCGCGCTGCTGAGTTGACCCGGACCTACCGAGGAACGTTGAGAATTAGAGAGAGAGGGAGGGGGGGGGGAATTGGTTGCGCATTGCATCATTCATGGCATGCATTGATTCATTGCATTCATCGTTCAAAAAAAAATTAGAACTTAACATTATTGAATGATGGTTATTACAAAAATTGTGATACAATAATGTGATTATAAATTGATTAAAGAAGGAGAAAAGAAAATTGCAAGATTCAGATTTCTACCTATACAAGTATCTAAAACCCTAATCTCCAAGTCTTCGAAGTCTTCAAGTTGAAGAAGCACCGAGAGTCGATGGGGGGAAAGATTTCGGAAATGTTGGCGTCATCCGAGGTCGTCGAGTATGGATACTCGAGACCATTGGAATCATGCCATTGCTGTAGGAGGCAGCTTTTCAAAAACAATTTTAAAATACGAGTGGTCTTATTGGCGCAGTTCTGCCGACATCCGCAGGCTCAGCTGCGGGGGCAAAATAGCACCAACGGCCTAAATAATTTTCTAATTTTAGGTTGGAAAAACATTTTTGTTTTCAAAATTGTCCGAGGGCCACAATGGCTAAGACCCTCAATTGGACTGATCTACAATATTTGTATTAGGGAGAAAAGAGGTGAGGAATATTTAAAATAAATTTTATTGTTTCTATTCCAAATTGCCTCCATAATTTGGTTTTGCAAAGAAATTATAAAACTCAAATCAAGGGATAAATATCAACCTAACCGAAGCCATCTTGGAACTCATAAAATCCAACCTTAGTCAATATCTTAACCGGCAAGGCAACAGAATCAAACACAAGAAGTTCCTGTGCATACACAGCAGCAAGTGCTGCTGAGCAGTACTCTCCTAACCAAATAAGGCAACCAAAAGACCAGGCAAGAGCCTCGGTAATAGGCCAAAAAGGTAGCAGGTGATCAGCCACGTAGCAGAAAAGCAAACAGGAAGTGGCAAGATTCACCACCAAAGGAATCAAGAGCTATAAAAGGGCTCTTAGGAAGTAACGGTAAGAGGAAACAGTAGCATTGGTGAGCCATCCAAGATTTAGCACGCAAACATCACAGCAGTTGTAACCACCGAAACCACAAACTCCAGAGCTGTAGCCATTGCCGAGGAGAGCAAGGACCAGCCCACAAGAACAAACCTCAGGAGGCATCGCCAAGCCTTAGGGGAGGAAGAGGAAGAATCCAGAGGAGGGATGCATCAGGAGGAGGAAGGCCACCAAGGTTGGAGGAGGAGAGCAGACCACCAATAGGACCAGCAAGGGCGAGCGAGGCCTCAGCAAGTCTAGCAGCAAGTCCAACGGATCAAGGAAGCCAAGCCTCACTTGTTCAAGCCGAACCAAAGTAAGGTTTACTAAACACATAACCCAAATAAACATGCCTAGGAGTTTAGCATGATAAAAGGGACCCTCAGAATCAAATCCTCATCACAGGAATTTTTAGAGAAGACTGGGTAGTATCTGTTCTCATAAATTGACACCATAGGTTTCTCAAAAATCCTCAGATTAGATTTTAGATTCATCCCAGGGTTATCGTTAGGGCAACATAAGTAGTTCTGTTCTCATCAGATTCATGTACCATTTCTCTTTTCTTCTCAAAGTTCATCACAGAACATATGGATTTAAGCAACTAGTGCAGTAGATCTGCTCTTATCAGTGTATCTTTCTCAGATTTCTTCCTTAGGAAAATCAGCATCTCATTTCATTAAGGCAACTGATAAACAACCATGTAGGAAATCTGTTCTTATCAGATTTCTTAGCATCTCTTCTCAGATTTCTTTCTTAGAGAAATCATCATAATATACATCAAGACATCAACTAGGCAATAGTGTAGTATGTATCCGTTCTTATCTTAGTCGGCTAAATCTCAAAACACATCACAGTCGCAAACAAACTAGATCAGGTACTGTTCTGTTCTTCTCAGTTAATAACCGAGATGGGTATATGCCAAATGGAAGCAGCAGACAACCATTATGGTCCGCATGGACACTCATTAGCTAAGACCAAGTTTAGTTGTTCTCGTTAAGTTAAAATGGTCAAGTAGCATAGCAGTGAGATCACAAGAGCAGTGGCATCAAAAAAAAATCAAACCATGCCGATCAGACAATTATAGACACGAGCATGTGTATAAGAGCAACGAACCCATATACGGAAGCTAAGGAATCAATCTTAAAAAGGTTGGTTTAAGTCATAGCAGGCTATATCCGAGTGTCTCAAATCTTAGGGATTAGACGTCGCTTTTCCCCAAATCAATCGGTTGATGAAGAACCCTAGAATCAAGGGGCTAATTGGGGGGAGATTGGAGAATAGAAAGGGAGAAGGAAGGAGGAGACTTACCTGAGGTGGCTCGACCGCCACGGTTGCAGCGGCGGTGAACTCCGCGCCGTCCAGTGGCGGCGGCCATAGGTGGAGCGGCGTGGGGATGAGCAAGGTGATCGGAGAGGGGCCGAGCGTGGAGCGGAAACCAAGGGGGCGACGGGGTGCGCGTTGGAGCAACCGCCCGAGGCGGCGGAGCCAAGGGAGGCCGCAGAACCGAGGGGGCCTAGCGAGGCCGGAGAAGCCGATGGAGCCGGAGAGAGAGGTGGCGGCGCTTGAGGCAAAAAAGGGGAACCAAGTCGGGTGATGAAAGGTAAGATGAGGGAGAGAAGGAGCCGAGTGCGGGTGTGACCAAAGAGAAGAAAAAATATATAAAGGAAAAGAAGGAAATAAAAATAATGAAGAAAAATAAGGAAGAGTATAGATTAGAAATGTATATACATATAAATGTGTTCCTAATTTCTTTAAAACAGGAAAAGGAAGTGATATTAAATTATTCCATTTTCCATTAAACATAAAAAAAAGAAGACTAATGGTTAAGAGTTCAATTTCACCCTAGGAATTTAATTATACTTCTCAATATAAAGGTCATATTTGAGACATGAGTTAAATGGTTAAATTGATCAAAATGGACTGAGAACTACTATAAGTAAAGGAAAGCAAAGGGTAAGCCGATTAGTATGGTTATAAGAAAGAATTTAATGTAAGCTTTAAAAAGATAAGACTTGAATATTCTTTAAGGAATCTTGAATTTTTAAAAGCATATTTAAAGGTTTACTTCTAAAATTTCTTAAGGATATTTAATACACGCATCTTCTCATGCATGTATCGTCATGGTATCTGCATTTATACTTGGAAATTTCTGGAACAAGTCCTTATCGGACTTTATTGCTTTTCTTCAAAAGCTGGAGTTCAGCCAGCAGACCAGTCGAACTCCACTATCTACTCGTTACCAGGCAAGTCCAGTTTCTTATTCATGTCTGTTGAGAATGATCCACAATTTCCCTCTTGTCTACAACCTGCATAAAATTGGAAATCTATCTTCTAAAGAGAAAGCAACTGTTGTTTTATTTTGATCACCGGTTCTTGGGCGATGGCATGGTGGGTGATGAAATCCTGAAAAGGTGCCGAAGGCACATCGGAAGGCGGATTTCATCACACGGGTTTGTTTCACATAAGGTTAATGCAACCAACGATCGATTGTGCTTAAGCGCCGTAGCAAACGCGCAAACCACATACCCTGTATGGGTGGGGCTAAGCCAAAGTACCTTTGCCATAGGTCGTACTCCCCTGGGAAAGGAAGACCTCAACAGTTGGATCTGGAGTAT
Source organism: Stipa capillata (assembly GCA_019208055.1). NCBI lineage: Eukaryota > Viridiplantae > Streptophyta > Magnoliopsida > Poales > Poaceae > Stipa > Stipa capillata. The sequence goes on along the minus strand of JAGXJF010004071.1, from coordinate 18,007 downwards.
CAACTGTTGGGAAGGTGGTGTTAGCAGTAGGCTACCCACAAGGTGTTGGACCCGTAGTGTCAACGTGAGACCGATAGTCCCTGGCCTGTTGCGCGGGACTACGACACGGGATATGACTGAGCTGGCGGCGAAACGGCTTTGTGACCTTAGGAGTGTAGATGAGGTTTGGCCACCTCAGTTGCACGACTATCGTCGTTTGTGGGTATAGTTGCGCACCTCTGCAGAGTGTAAAGAATTGTGGCTGAGTCACTCCATGTTCCTGGTTGGAACTGCGAACGCGGCAGGAAAGGGATCCATCGGGGATCCTAGCAGCCTGTAAGACATGAGATCGTAGTCTTTGGATTAAAACTTGATTCTCTTACCTTGCCAAACTGCATTGCTTTTGGAGAGTGTTGCCGTTCTCAGTAGATAGTGCATCAAACACCTCTTTGCTATTCCTGGACTTGTTGAGTACCTTCTGTACTCATCCCTCTATTTTAATTCCCTTGATTAGACTGTGAGCCGACGTCCGAGATGGAAGTGATCTACGTCAAGGTCGACGAGGACGTTCCCGAAGAGCAAGCGCCGAAGACAGAGGACGAAGGCGTCGACTACTACGTCGACTTTCACGACGAGAGCAACGCTGAGTAGAATAATAGGTCGAGTGAATCGAGAGTAGTAGGAAATACTTTTGCTGCAGCCAAATGATAAACGGTTTTAAATTCCCCGTATTTTTGGGAATCAGTTTGTAAGACTTTGTATTTTGCTGCAAGTTGTAATTTCAGTTTGTAATATATGGACCGCTGCGATGCTTTCGATGCGCCACTCTGTCGCAGTGAGTTCCTTCTTTAGAAGGGTAAACAATGATGGTTGTCCATTTGTATGTATAAAGAAATCCTCAAAAGAATTTTGTATCATCTCAGTGTATGTCAATGATCTCAATATTATTGAAACTACACAAGATATACAAGAGGCAAGTAATCATTTAAAGATGGAATTTGAGATGAAAGATTTGGGTAAAACCAAATTCTCCTTAGGTTTACAGTTTGAGAATTTTCCCTCAGGAATTTTTGTAGATTTGTCTGCTTATATCTAGAAAATCTTGGAAAAATTCAATATGGATAAATCATATTCATCCAAGACACCTATAGTCGTTTGATATCTTGATAGAGATAAAGATCCATTTATACATAGGGGCAATGTCGAAAAGATTAGGACTTCAAGTCCCTTATATCAGTGTCATCGGAGCACTAATGTATCTAGCAAACTACATTAGACCTGATATTTCATTTGTAGTTAATTTATTAGCTAGACATAGTGCATCCACTACAGAAAGGCATATGATTCGTGTAAGAAATATCTTCAGATATGTCCAAGGCACAAAAGATCTTGGTTTATTCTATCAATTATGATATGATTATAGTAGGATATGCTGATGCTGGCTATTTATTTGATCTCCATAACGCCAGGTCACAGACTGATTTTGTATTCTTACATGGTGGGACAACCTTCTCTTGGAAGTCATCAAAACAAACTTTACCATTAATCATTCTGAAATAATCGCATTATATGAAGCATCACGCGAATGTGTATGATTTCGTAGAATGATTAACCACAAATAAAAGTCATGTTGAATTGGTTCCTTAGAATCACCAACTATTATCTACAAAAATAATTCTGCTTGTGTTATACAAATGCAATCAGGTTATATAAAGAGCAATATCACAAAACACATTGCTACTAAATTATTTTATCCCCATGAATTACAGAAAAGCGGAGAGATAGAAATCTTGCAAACTAAGTCTTGTGAATATCTTGCAGATTTATTTACAAAGCCTCTACCAACATCTTTATCCCAGAAATATGTTCATGAAATTGGTATGAGACGAATTCGAGATTTTCAAGGTCCAGGGGGAGTAAACTCCTAAAATATAACCTGATAATGATCCTGAGATCATACATATTGCACTTTTTTCCTTTGCGAGTTTTTCTAATCTGGTTTCTCATAAAAAGTTTTTAATGAGGCAATATTGATATAAGCATATATATGTTATATCATTTTCTCCTTATTTTCCCTGTAGGTTTTAAAGGAGTTTTTCATGACATATTCTTCTTTATGTATATATTTCTCCTCACATTTTTTTCCACAGTGTTTTTAAAGGATTTTTTCTAGATGCTCTTTATGTACGATGATGAAATTGATCAAGAGAGAGTGTTGTGAACAGACACCTACTCTGAACAGACATCTTATATGATCAATTAAGGAACTGTCATTAGCAATTGCTAATGACCCTTCTAATGGGCATGGCTCCTGTAAGAGTTGTCTTTACGTTCTACAACTGCCATCCCTTGAACTTGTATACAAACTTGTAATTACAAGAGCATCAATATGGTGAATCTCATTTCTCAGTCAAATGTCAAATTGCTATCGCTACTTATACTTGCAACAACTACTTATACTTGCAACAATTGGTGGGCTGGTTTGGATTGGATTGAGAGCTTTTTCACCTGGGTTTGGTGTGAGTTCGATTTGGATTTCAACCCATTCTCAGTTCATGCGACATCTCAGTCGAGGGAGGCGAAGCATCCCCAATTTTAGGCCCCTCACTCGAGGGAGGCGAAGCGTCCCCAAGTGTAGGTCCCCTTTTGAGGGGGAGCCCCCCAATTTTAAGCCCCTCACTCAAGTGATACAAAACATTGTGAACTATCCGACGTTTTATATCTCCCCTTTTGCTCACTTTGAGACGAGGTTGGGCCCCAGTTCTAGTCCCCTCACTCGAGGGGAGGATCGTGCAGCATGCGGTGTCGTCAAAACGCGTATCAGCGTTTTCTGGAATCGCGACCCCCTTACTCACATGCCTCTTGTCCGGGCTGTAGGGTGACTGGTTGAAGCGCTCAGCACGTCCGGAGGTCGCAGCCACGGGCTTGAGCTTGTCCGCCGGGTGGGCGACGTGGTCCTTGAACCAAATTTATTTGAAAGATCGATGCCGTTATTCTAGTGAGAAGAAGGGCAAATTCGTTGTTGTAATGAGAAGGGGGGCGTATCCATACCCGACGTAAGCTCCCGAGGACTCTGGTTTCTTTTTTTTCTATATATTCTTTTTTTGATCTCAAAAACTCACTTGAACAAGCAAACGGACAAAGAGCTAAAACTCTGGTTGTCGTTGGCTTGCCATGACAGCAAAAACAGCTAAATATGTTGCCACGACAAAGAAGTGGCAGCAAACAACAACTAACCTTGGAGCCTCCGGAATAGATTTCAGAGATACCGATATTAGTTGCTGGAAACCGGTAGACAACCTCGAGTCTCCGGGACTAAAATCGGAGGTGCCGCGTTTAGCTTCAGGGGACGCGCGTCCTCGGAATTTCTGAAGATACGAGCTCGGAGTCTCCGGAACGGAAGTCGGAGGTTCCGAGTTTAGCTTCGGGGAACGTCCTCGGAGTCTCTGACGTTCCGACCCCGGAGCCTCCGGGATTGAAGTCGGAGGTTCCGAGAATAGCTTCGGAGAAGTGCGAACGTTTTCGGAGCCTCTGGGATTAAACTCAGAAGATCCGAATTCACTTTCTGTTCCCGCCCGAGTTGGAAGTCGGAGGGAAAGTCGATTCCTCCGGAGATGTCGAAGCTGCCGGAAAAAGTCGGAGCTTCCGGGAGTTGAACTCAGAGGAACCGAGCTTAGCTTCTAAAAAGGTGATTTTTGAGAAACAATGTTGAACTCGTAAACGAGTAATTAACGAGTTAAACGAGCTACTCGAGTAATTAACGAGTCGAGCCGAGTTCGCATTTTAGCTCGTTTTGTTAACGAGTCGAGTCGAGCTGGCTCATTAAGTTAACGAGTATTTACGAGTCGAGTCGAGCTGGCTCGATAGCCACCCCTACACGAAAGCAATAACTCACGTTTGGTTTTCTTAATTTGACATTTCGCATGAGATATATTATTACTCTCTTCGTTAGTTCTCTCTTCACTTTAACTTACTGTACTATGTGATAACACCTACGTAGAGAACTTGGAATGCCCTCAAAGTTCCTTCCCTCGATCTGGTAATACATAAATGGCATCTCATTGTAGTGTAACCAAACACATTTTTTAAACAGAAATAAGTATACCTAACACATTGAAAACCAACAAAAGAAAAAAATGGAAAAGAACAACAAGAGAGAAAATCTAATACTGTAGGTCAATCAATTTATAATCGAGCGGCCAGCAACCAATGGAAAGCTAATTCTTCCAGTTCCCAGCTCGTAAACGTTGCTCGTCAGCACATATGCATTGGACATTTGGACGAGCCATCTTTTTCCTCATGAATGAAAATTACTTCGGTTCCAATGAATAACTTTTAGAAAATACTCTCAATTGCTAATATCTTAGTTCTTCCACGACATCAGGTCTTTATTTTTCTTCCTTATGTATGACATAGTCGTGACCGTTTGCCCTTTTCTTAGAACATGCTTAAATAAACACCATAGGGGCAAAATGGTCATAACAAAAGGAAGTAAAATAAAAAGGATGATATCGAGACGATCCCGGACGGGCTGGCAGAGGCCGACCGGGACGCCGCGGACTACGACCTCGGCCTGTCCGCGGCCACGAGCCACCGGTGCGCGGCGCCGCTGAGGGAGCTCATCGTGTGGCTGAACGGCACGGCCGGCGTGCGGCCGGTAACGTGCGTGCTGCCGACGTCGCTGATGAGCTTCGCGCTGGACGTGGCGCGGGAGCCTGGCGTGCCGAGCATGGTGCTGTGGGGATGCGGCGCGGCCCCGCTGATGGGCACCATGAGGCTCCGGGAGTTCAAGGAAAGAGGCTATGTCCTATGTGCCACTCAAAAGGTAAAATTAACACCCAGTGGGAATTAAAAGGCTTCTCAAAACACACTTAGATGTATACATGTTTGATTATCTACTACAAGCTCGTTATGTCCATCACATAATGTAGATCAGCGTGGGATCCATATGGTCAACTTTTTAGGATGATCAATTCAGCATGAAGTTATCATCCTATCCCTCTCTAATCAACAGTAGAATATACCTCTTTAGAATCTACTATTGATTAGAGAGGGATAGGATAGTAACTTCATGCTGAATTGATCATCCTGAAGATATACAGACGTATGAGCACCTGGCGGCCATCACCGTTGCGTGGCGGTCCAGCTCCAGGAGCTGAAGGCCCACCTCAGACGCCGGTGAGCGGCTCTCTGGGGCTCCTCCGGTGATGGTCCTCCAGCTGCCGCCCCAGTTCCGCCACGGCCTCCTCGTGCTTGACCTCACGAGCGCGGGCCGCAGCAACGATGGCGTGGACCTGCTGCTGCGGCTCAAGGACGAGGCCATGGAGCAGGAGACCAAGAGGCGGGAGGAGGCCGAGGAGAAGCTGAGGGCGTCGGAGTAGGCAGGGGAGGAGCTGCGGGAGCGTGCCAGGAAGGACGCACAGGAGCGCGCCACTGACCTGTGGAAGCACAGGGTGGCGTTCGCGGAGCTTGCATCAGCCCAAAGGCAGCTCGAGGCAGAGCTCAGGGCCGTGCTGGAGCGCCGTGACGAGGCCGCGGCGACGGCGGAGGAGCTCTCGGTCGAGGCCGCGCGGCTGCGGCGGGATGCGGAGCACAAGGACAAGATCCTCTCGGTGGTGCTGCGCAAGTCCAAGATGGACATGGAGGATAGGGAGATGCTGGTGCGGGAGGTGAAGGTGTGCAAGGCCAGGCGGAAGCAGGTGGAGCTGGAGGCGGTGCGGTGGCGCAAGATGCAGATAAACAGACGCCATTTCAATCTTCAATCCGCCGATCGATTCGTTTCCTACATGCACCAACCAGTTTGTCCCGTCTATCTCAGTGCAATGCGATGCCTGCTCGCGATCCATGGCCAATACGATTAAGCAGTTATACATACTCGTGTAATTAAGGTCCTGAATTCTCACTATTTTCATGCAATGCTCCAGCTGTTTTTTCTTTCTTTCACGGGCGATTGCAAGCACACAACAACGTACCAATCATCTCGTGCAGTCGTCGTCCATCCGTGGAGCATTCATTCATTCGGTAGAAGAACTGAAGAAGCAGAGCAACCGAATTGGCCGATGGATCGATCGAGCTGGGCGCCGAAAATTAAAGAAAAGGCGCGCGGCCTTCAAATGCACGCGACCGTCCTTCACGTGCATGCGAGTGAATTCACCGGATAAAAGGATGCCATTTTGCCAGCCAATTTTGGTCGCGACCATTGTTCCTTCCATCTGTTCTTAACCCCATCTGTTCTCATAATCCACCAGCTAGTATAGTAGGCTCCTTTCTTGCAACTTCATAAGGTCAAGCTGATTTCCAATGTACTGAAGAGTACTTGGTAATTGGCAGAACCATTTAAATGCAACCAATGTGATTTGGGATACTACGTAGCTAGTATCCTCGTCTCAAGCTAATGATGGCAGCAAGTAGCATTTTGGTACAACTCAACGTTGGGATGTAAGTAGATATTCCATTTTTACTCAGGTTGACATGAGTCCCTCAACTTATCTAGCATTAATTTAAGTGCATATGATTTAAGTGCTGTACTTCACCTGTGGAGAAGATTAGCAATTTTGTACGCTAGTTAAATCAAAAGGCCAAAACCAGAAGATTGCGCGACAGGGACAATTTACGACGAAAGGCGTTGAATTTCAGAAGTCTAATGCCAGATTTTGTCCATTTCCTCATGTTGATATTTTTTTTTCAGTTATTAGATGGAACAAAAATGTCATTATACTAATCATAGGGTCTTAGTACTAAAATTATCAAGAAAATGACTTCAGGTGTTACTACTAGCTTTTGGTGCTCAGTTACAAAAATAATGATTTAACCATGGTGTATCAAAGTAGTAGAATAGCATTCACTCATGAGAACCTAGCCCAAAAGACAAAAATAATAGATCTCAAGCAGTCGTTGTAGCCAACTCAAGCAGATCCGAAACAATGTCAGAGTGACCTTTCATCATACTCTAAAAGCAAAAGCAAAAACAGTAAATCCTAGACAAGGCCGCCTTGAGCAGCAACAGCCGGAGGGTGCAGAGCAACACACCCGAACTGCTCAGAAGAGTACTTCATGTAGATCGCCTTCAACTTGCTCTCAGGTGCACGAGCGTGAGAGTTCAACAGAACCTTTGTACACTCCCTAAAACCATCAGATACAAACACATCCTTTTGAGTTCACAGATTCAGTTAAACCAAGTTCGTCATGTACGGACACATTCGAGTCAAGAACATCAAATACTCGTTGAAACCAATGTGGTGCTTGAGGGTGTCTGTCCAGAGGGGACTCTTCTTCAGCGTGCATCGAGCGGTGTACGCTGTAGAGGCGGCGATCATGGATGGACAGAGTGAGACCATGCCATACTCCTTGAGCGCCATCTCTGCAAAGAAGAACACCATATCCTCCAGCTGTATTCACAAAACAGCAAGTAGTTTCAGCACGAAGCAATTCCATGGCACATCTGATATATGAGATCAAGTCCAGTTCTTTACCTCCTTATCGCTTCCAGCGGCTTTCACAAACCGCACCATGAAGACATACGGTGTGGGAACAGTGAGGTTCCACTACATCTAGTTCAAAATGCACTTCTCTATTCCAAGAATCTGCTGCCGGGAGTAGGTGTTCTCAGAGATGCAGATGAAATCATTGACTTTCAACAGCAACAAGCAAACCACCACACCACTTCAGAGCTTTTTAGGACCCAAACATGATCCGGCTAGCTCACCTCCATTCGCCGCCTGCTGCGGAGCAGCAGCTACGTGCTGGTGCCTCGTAGCCATCGGAATCACCTCCGGTACTTCCCCTTCCACCTCCTCCGCTTCAGATCCTGAGAACGCCGAGGCCCCTACTCCGGCGAACTCTCGAACAAGGCGCAGCAGCGAGAACCATGCGGACCTCTTCTCCTCCTCCGATTCATCTCTCTATTCTTGCTCGACGGAGAGGCTTCTGCTTGGGAACTCGACGACGAGAGAGGCAAGGTGGTGGTGAGAGTCATCCCCGTCCCCAACCCGCCCCTCGCCGGTGACTTCACCTTCCACGTCGGTGACTGGTACTGCGTTGGCCACACGTAGCTCCGGCAGACCCTCGATTCCGGCGCACCCGTCCAGTTCCTGGATGCGCTCCTCATCAACGGCATGCCTTCGCGGTACACATGGGTGACCATTTTGCCCTGGCTCGCCGGTTCCTTCCACCCTCTCACTCGGACAGACGAGGCGGTATCGGGAGGTACCATGGGATTTGAACCATTGGATCAGAGTAATATGAACGGCTAAGGTTATTTACAAGGACTGTAGAATGGCTCATTAAAGGCTTGCTTCGAAAATTCTAGTGGGAAAGTAAAAATGGAGAATCTAAAACTGTCTGGGTCTCATGGGAGGATATGTCTCAACCGAAGTTTATGGGTGGCATGGGGTTCTGTGATATTGAGCTCTTCAATCTTGCCATGCTTGCTCGTCAGGCTTAGAGATTAGTTCAGGATCCACAGTCGCTCAACGCAAGGGTTCTACGTATAGTGTATTTTCTAGCCAAGTAGTTCTTGGAGGCAAATTTTGGATCGTCACCGTCACAAATTTGGCGACCTATATTGAAGGAAGAGATGTCCTGAAGCTTGGGTTGATCAAGAGGATTGGTACTGGCATGGGCACGTCCATTTGGAATGAAAACTAGAAGGACCCATCGAATTAAGAAAAGGCAACAAGGTACCCACATGCACAAATTCTTACATAAAATTCACCAAAAAAGTGGATTCGCATTGCCGATGGTACTTCTTTCCCTCTGTATGGTATAATACGTAGTTATATCCTATGCGGACCAATAACTTGTGACCTATTTGGGGCAGTCGACTCCAACAATGGTTGGAGAAGCATCTAGCATGTCATCTTCCACTTCTTGCTCTAGCACTAGCTATCACCCGTAAAAAGCAGTGCCCAACTTTCAATTATATCAAAAATCAAAACTTTCAATTGTATGATCCGTAATTTTCAACTATGTGAGAAATAAACTTTGAAATTCAAAACTTTTAACTGGATGAGCACCATTCAACTCATTACATACTAACTTAATATCTAATCAAACAGGTGAGGCATTTCACACTATCTCAAGAAATACAAGCACTGACGGACAAAAAAGGGCAATCACTGACGGGTTCAGCGTCCATCAGTAAGCTCCTGTCAGTGAAAGTGCTACTTCCACTGATGGGCACACTGCCCGTCAGTAGATAAAGCTTTTCACTGACGGGTGGACCCTGTCCGTCAGTGAAAAGTCTTCCAGCGCTGGCTGCGCGGCATCCTGAGAGGACTTTCACTAACGGGCGGGGAACGTCCGCCCGTCAGCGGTAACTGCTTCCTCTGACAGGTACATAGATTGTGCCCGTCAGTGGAAGTATTATTCAGACATTTTTTAAACGTATCTGAATAGACAATATTAAGCATACATAGCAATTAATATCATAAATATTAAGCAGATATAGCAATTAATATCACAAATATTAAGCATATGTAGTAATTAATATCACAAATATTAAGCATATGTAGCAATTAATATCACAAATATTAAGTACATACAAGTACAAGCTAGTTTACATCGAATTAAAACAACAAAGACATGAATTTATCAATGTTTATTTTCACTAGCCCTACTCTAGGTCTATGATGCTTGGCTAGTACTTGTATGACGGCGGTAAACGGGTAATTGGACTCCCGCGTAGAAATCACTGCTTGACCGAATGACTTCATAGTTGATAATGTACGCGAAGGTCTTCTGGATGCGGGCAAAGTCCTTCCTCCAGTCATACTTCTCGTTGGCCAGATCGTGTATGAAATTATTGAATTAATCCTGGCTCCATTGCGGGTTATGGGATATGACAAACGCGTCTATGTGAGAGCAGACGTAATACCCACATGTCACGCTACCTTCCGGTTGTTGCCTGCAAGGGAAGTTGAATTTGTGGATCAGCTTTTTGCTCTTGTATTCTGCTCCTCCCCCTCGCAAGTTGTATTCCCAAAAGGCGGCTTCTAGAACTGCCTTAATTTCTGAGTAGTCCCGCTTGGCACTTCTTTGGGAATAAAAATAGTACATCATTCTTGAAGGCTTGTGGATGACAATGAGGATCCAGTGGTCGCTGCGTAAAAAGTAACGAACGAATATAAATAGACGGGGATACGTGCTTAAGAAAAACAAACTAGGCACGGTAGTAAGTAACTTACGGGCGATAGAAAAGCAAACCGACGCCGTGCGCAGCCGTGACGACGGGTTCCTCTTCGAGCAGATCCCGGACGGCCTGGACGAGGCCGAACGCGGCGCGCAGGACTACGGGCGTGGCCTGTGCCTGTCGACGAGCATGCTCTGCGCGGCGCCGCTGAGGGACCTGATTGCGCGGCTCAACGCTACGCCCGGCGTGCCCCCCGTGACGTGCGTGGTGCCGACGGCGCTGATGAGCTTCGCGCTGGGCGTTGCGCGGGAGCTCGGGATCCCGTCTATGGTGTTCTGGGGCTGAAGCACGGCGTCGCTTATGGGACACATGCGGCTCCGGGAGCTCCAGGACAGAGGCTACCTCCCACTCAAAGGTCATAAAATTTCGTTGGAACCCGCAGAATTCCGCCTGAATTCTGCAAATTTCTTCGCACTAAACATTCGATTCGATTCATCTCGGTCTGAATGCAGATGAGAGCTGCTTGACGAACGGCTACCTCGACACGACGGTCATCGACTGGATCCCCGGCATGCCGCCGATCTGCCTCGGCGACGTCTCCAGCTTCCTCCGCACCATCGATCCGGACGACTTCAAACTCCAGTTCAACGAGTCAGAGGCCAACAACTGCACCAAGGCCGGCGCGCTCATCCTCAACACCTTCGACGACCTCGAGGCCGACGTCCTCGCCGCCCTCCGCGCCGAGTACCCACGCATCTACACCATCGGGCCCCTGGGCTCCCTCCTCCGCCACCATCTCAACGACGCCTCCACCGCCGCAGCCGACTCTTGCGCCGGCAGCTTGAGCCTGTGGAAGCAGGACACCGAGTGCCTCGCGTGGCTGGACACGCAACAACCGGGCTCCGTCGTGTACGCCAACTTCGGCAGCCACACGGTGCTGACGCCGGACCAGCTCACCGAGTTCTCCTGGGGCCTCGCGGCCAGCGGCCACTCGTTCCTCTTATCCATCAGGGAGAACCTCCTCTCGGGCGGCTCCTTGGCCCCGCTGCCGCCGGAGTTCGTCACGGAGACGGCAAGCCGGTGCTGCCTGACCACGTGGTGCCCGCAGGAGCGGGTGCTGTGGCACCCGGCCGTGGGGTGCTTCCTGACACACAACGGGTGGAACTCCACCTGCGAGAGCATTGCCGCCGGCGTGCCGATGGTGTGCTGGCCGGGGTTCGCGGACCAGTACACCAACTGCAAGTACGCCTGCGAGGTGTGGGGCGTCGGCTTCCGGCTGGACGGCGAGGTGAGGCGGGAGCAGGTCTCTGGCCATGTGAAGAAGGTAATGGAGTCGGAGGAGATGCGGAGGAACGCGGCGGGGTGGAAGGCCAAGGCGGAGGTGGCCGCTGCCCCCGGCGGGTCGTCGTGGGAGAACCTGCAGAGCATGGTGGAAGCACTCAGCTCTGTCAAGCTTGAAGACTGAGGACTTAACTGATGACGTTCACCTCTACCTGGAATAAACCTGATGTCAGAACTGAGAAGCAAGTGTGTTCCTTCCATCTGCAATTCTGCACTAGTGATCGATGTCAATAAAGCAAATGTAAGACAAGTGGTTCTACGTTTGGTCTCAAGAGAAAATCGCATGGATTAATTCAATTGTGAATTTGTGATACATAGGCGGTAGAGGTCTTGCCTATTTGTTTTTGATAACAGAAGATCAGCTTCAAGATGGTTTTAAAGTTCGGTTTTGGTTAGACAAAAAGAGTTTATGAAGCCACCGTGCATGTCATACGGATAGTAATCCATAGGTTAATAACGGTTTTCAAACGATATTGGGACACTTTCGTTCCTCGAGGCGATATTAATTGTAAGCAACAATAGCTGTTGAGAGCATCTAATGTATTATAGGATGTGAAAGAGTTGGCCCAAACTTTTGCCACCAAAATAAGAATTTGTACGGCGAAGAGTACGAACCTACGCATGATAATTATATGTAACTTACGTAATCACAGAGAACAACAATCCGTTGTCATCCAGCCCGGTTAGGATACCTGCCTTTGGCCCCCTTCTAGACGGCTTCGGCTTGTGCATATGTAAAGCCCAAGTTGTGAATATTTAGATGAGCTCCAGTTTAACTTTGATCAACTTATAAAACCAGTTCCCATCTCCTGCATACATCCAAGTATTTGCATTTCAAATTAAAATTCTAAAATGCTGTTCTAGGGTTGCATTCAATTGAACTTAGTAAATTAGGAACCGTGGGTTCAACAAGTTAATCTTCATCCACGGTTTAACCTAGCGACTGTATATAAATTAAGGGTTTCTTGTGCATCTCCTAAACCCTAACATTTTCATTAGTTCCATTGTCCCAAGATAAAGTTATAGCCAAGAGCAACCAAATCTTTATTTGATATGAATCTAGAGGAACAATATAGCTGATGGAGCTCATACAAACATTTCAAAGCTTTTGAATTATTGTTTCCCTAGCGTTTGAATTTGCAAACCGTTTGAAAACTCAAAGAAGAGAGTATAAGAATTGAAAACAAGAGATTTTTCCTACCTTGTACTGGGCCGTCGGCCCATCCCTCTTCTTCCCCTAGTAGTTCCTTTTTTTTCTTTCCTCCCACGCCGATTCCTCCCAGGGCAATGCACCGCCGGCGCCTGCCACTTTTGCTCCATTTCAGTGCACTGATCGGCGAGGCCCTAATGCAGAAATTTTGCCACGTCCGTTGGCCACGCGTCCACCGGCAAGCCAATTCTTTCTTCCTCCCCATGCAAATGGGGTTCACCCCTCGGACGTTCCAAAGTGTTCTCCCTGGTTCCCGCCGGTTATTGTCTCCCGGGTTCGTCGCCGTTTTCTCCGCCCTCCGCCGATTTTCGGAGCATCGTCGTCTTCACCCAGCTCCGACGAAGGATCCGCCGGCGAACTTCCCTACCCCACCAACCGCCGGAGCCCTAACTGAATAACGCAGGTGATTGCACGGCTACTTCTTTTCCGTCTCCAGTGATCGCCTCCAATACTCCGGCAGGGAACGAGCTCGCCCACCTCTTTTCTCAGGCTTGAACAACCGGACCAATTTCTTCCTCCTAGGCAGCTAGTCACCTCTTGGTTCACCTTTTCTACTTTGTTAAATTGGTACTCTTGAGGACTGGTGTAGCTAACTGAGAACTTCAAACAATGTTACAAGAGAATGAGTATGAGTTAGGTTCTTACCTGTCCAGCAATAGTCCTCATATGAAATCTTGTGATTTCCCTTGTTAATGGCAAGCAATTTGCTGCCGACCTGAGGGTTAGTTTCTTTTTAATTAAGAGTTTTCAAACACTTCAGTTATGGGAAGCAATTAACCAACTAACTACTAACTGATTACATGAGCACGTGGAAGTAAGGGATTAGCTCTTAAGCGAAGAATAGCAATAACCAAATTGTGTATATATATACTGAGATTGTATTAATAATATGATTGAGACACTCTGATACGTGGTAGATACACAAGCTGCAAACATAAAGAAAAATGATACCCCGGTACTGGAATTGAGAGTTCTAGCACTGATCCAATTATGTGTTTGATCTATCAACTGAGCTCAGCCCTTAGTCCTTCAAATTGATCCACTAGAATCTGATGTATCATATCTGCTGCTGACATTGGTAATCTGGAAACAAGTAGTTGTGAGCTAAAGTATTATCTATGTCCCTGGATTCTTGATTTAATTTCTTAAGCATTCCAAACCGTGAATAGGTTTTGTTCCAGATTTTGAGATGTACCAATATCAACACCCTCAAATTATTTATAGCCTGATGATGCTAACTACTCTATTTCTCTATTAGACTCATTTTCATTCCCAGACTTGACTCTATCTCTATTCGTTTAGTATTAGTTCAGGTGTTCAGGAACACTTAAATCTGAATTAGTGTAGCTGTAATTAGATTAGGCTGCTCTTTCTTAAAGGAGATTGTGAATTAATCTTTTGGTAGGCTGCTGCACCTACTAATCTAAATTAGTAAAGAGCAAGTGTTTGTTTGGGTATCAGCTCACTCAGGGTGATAAACCAGCTGCTATTCTTGCACTTAGTACATTCTCCTGTTCCATCCACTTATATAGATTTCTCTCAGGTTGATTCCAAGAACAGCTGCTAGACCTGGCCTTAGTTGTTTCTGTTTTTATCTTTATATGCGTTCGCTTATATCAGCCCATAATCTGATAAGAACAATTTCTTACTTGGCTTAGCATTTCAAGGTTGAGATAAGAGCTGGTTATAGCCGGCTCTTCCATTGCTGATGCCGATTGTAGGAGTGTTTTGCTATGATTTGATTAGCCAAATCTTAATTGATACATTCCAATAAGGGTAGGTTATGCTGTTGGTTAGTTAGTTCGATATGGTATTTTACAATTGAGAAGGGCACTCACTAATCTTAACTTCTTTTACTAGTTCCATGCATATGTATATAAGTATATACTTATATAAGAGTGCCATTGTAATTCTAAGAATGAAAGATCTCGAGGATTTAAATCGTTTCCAAATCCATGACTAAATATTCACAACTCTAATTCAAACCGAACTGATAACATTAAATTTGCATTCTCATTCCATGTAGGTTAGAATACGTGGCATACATCTCATCATTTTTAAAGTTACTTCAGCCTTTCTTATTTGTTTTGTTTGCGTTCTTGGTGTTTCGGTGTTCCATTTGCTAGAGCCGGGCACTGAGGGTTTTATTGAGTGTGATCAACAGCAGGAGGACCTCCCCGAGCAATCAGGCAAGCTTGCACGCTTGATGAACTAATTCCAGTTACTCTTATGCATGCTTGTGCAATTTATGTCGTGTAGTTCAAATATTTCCAATGGTTGGCTGTGATATCTGATTCCTAGCATGAGTAGGTTGCTCATGTGGGTGTTTGGCATGGATGTGTCATTTAAATCACCTTAATAACAACTTGAACCCTCTGGGGAGTTGCGAGAGACGGGATCGGGCCTGTGGAAGACTTGACGGGTAGCCGCTCGCATGATCTTACCATAGTGGCCAATCCTTGAGCCGGCGAAGGTATGTTCGATACGAGTTAGAAAAGGGTAATGGTCGGCCAACTATTACCCTCGACCGTATCGGAGTACCTCCGTTCGAGGTAAAGGTGATAGTTGTCAGCTCCCTCGACTGAACTCGATCCGGGATAATCGTCCCGGAATCCCTCTAATGGCTAGTAGGTCTTAGAGGGAATAAAAGGAAATTGGTTGTGATACTTTGCCGTGATTGGAGTCACAAATTGGGTAGTAGCTCAATTTTCGTGCAAATGTTGATGATGGTTACTTGTTGGTAACTATTTGATGCTTGTGATGTGATGCTATTGGAGTAGCTTCAGATCTGGAATTATTGTTTAATCTGATGGAAATTCAAGTTGGAGCTTGATTATGTGGTTCATTATCTTGTTATTCATGGACTAGATGCTAGAGATGGTAGTCTTTAGCCTATTCTTGCTGAAATTGGTTGTATTTCTTCTACCGTCATTTAATTGTCGAGTATGCTTGAGTTTAACTTGGAAAGAGCAATTGCAACTTGCGAGTACGAAAGTACTCACTCGGGAATTCAAATCCTGCAGGTGATCCTAGTATCGATGATTTTTACAATGCTGAAACTGAAATCTCCAATGAGTAATACTGCGTGGTTATCCAACTTGGTCTACGGAAGGGTTGTATAGCTTTTGGGGAGTGGTTTTAGTGAATCATTCCCATGTTTATATTGATATTCCGCTGCTGTTTTTGAAGTTTAAGTGTGCTGAAAATGACCCTTAGGTCATGTAATAACGAAGTTAGGATGTTTCCTTGGTATGGATAACATATATGCTCTTAAATCCTCCTCATGTGTAGAGTTTTGTGATGGTATTCGAGTTGTTTCCAAGGCTGCCCAGGTGCAATGCGTGTATGTGATGAAGTACTTGGGTGTGCCGTGAAGAATTACAGCGGTTCTTTCTTTCACTGCGTCGAGTAGTTGTCGGTTGAGTGACCCGCTGGCGGAAATGCGAAGCCAGCCAGGTAGGGTGTGGGTGTATTCTACCGGGCCTTCGGGTGACCCACTAGCTTTCGGGCTAGGTTAGGGTGAGGGTGGAATCACCGGGCTCCTCCGCTTCTACTGAACCTAGTGGATTTGAAAACAGTTCTAAGTCTTCACAGGATTCTCGAAATCTTATGTGGCTTTGGGAAGTTTTGTCGCTTCCGGCCGGCTTGACCCACGGTGATAGATACATACGACGTATGGTGCGTATGGTATGTGGGTCCGGTGTCGGGTTACCCAACGGTGATAGATACATACGACGTATTGGGTGTATGGTATGTTGGGTAGCTTCTCGGTCCTTGGCGACGATCCGTTCCTCTAATCATATTTGATTTCGGAGTCCGTCACAGCATAAGCCGGCTTAAGCTTAATGGTGTGGAGAAGCTGCGGTATGGGGAAGCCTGATAAGCCCCACCTTCCCCTTCTAGACGGCTTCTGAGATTTGAGCTTATAGGCAGAGGTGGATTGTGAAAAGTCTGTAATACCCTTTGTCTTGTTTGTTTGCTGTTTGAATGATATTAACACTATCTTCATATGTTTTTTATGTAGTTTAACACATAAATGAGATATAAAAATAGAAAAATATAAATAAAAATTGTTAAATTGCCATAAAAAAGTAAATTGCACATTGAAGCACACTAATTTTTGATCCAACAAAAAAATAGAACGTACGAATAACAACGCATCATGTAGATATTCCCTCTCACGCTACCAAGCCCGTAGCAATGGCATCGCGTATTTGCCCCATAGTCCCATCATCTAGGGGCGCAGCATTTGCCACGCCATTAGGAGGTGGCTCGTATTGTAGAATATACTCTTCTCGCTCAACCCTCTCGAAATGCTCATCTCGTAGAGCACTGTCACGAATGAAATTATGCAAACACATACATGCAGAGATAATCATCTTTTGCTTGTCAATTGGGTAGCTTGGTATGCCTCCTAAAATACGCCATTTCATCTTGAGAACACCAAATGACCTTTCGATGACGTTTCTTAATGATGAGTGGCGATGATTGAAGATCTCCCTCATCCCAACTGGAGCTGCCAATTGAAATTCAGGTACATGGTATCGTTGTCCCTTATATGGTGCTAGATAGCCAATTCGGTTTGGATATCCCGAATCAACAAGATAGTACTTTCCTACAGTTAAAGAAAAATAAGCACATATTTGAAGCAATTAGTGATAATGAAACATATAAAATTGACATAGAAGATTGTTACCTCCCGGAGGGTGTGGATAATTCTCATATTCAACCAAAGCATCAGACCATACACGCGTGTCATGAACAGATCCAGGCCATCCAGTAACCACGAAAGTGAACCTCATGTCAAAATCACATATTACCATGATGTTCTGACTAGTATAACCATGTCTATTCGTGTGACTCACTTTGAGATGTGCTGGCACTGTCACAGGAATATGTGTTCCATCTATTGCTCCAATAGCATTATTGAAATGAGGAAAAAACATTGGTTTATGAAGTCTATGATGAACTTCAGTGAAAGCAGGATCTTTTGGTTTGATATAATCACCAGCCATGCGGTCCACGCACTTCAAAACCTCACCAAATTTGACACTAATAGTAGATGCACTATGTTCAAATCTATCAGCGCCATTACTATTAGATTGAGGTGACCCACATGTCCATAAAAGAGTGCTAATGCTTCTCTAGAGCTCATGAAAGGAGTTGACTCTAACTGATAGTTGTTCACTAAGGTCTCATGCAACATGTGAAACACTGACCTCCTCATTCTGAACATATCGTAGAACTCTTTTGGATCCTGCATTTTCAACTCAACCCACTGGATCCCTGTCATGAAAGGTAGTCTCCTTGGCCTTCTTGGAGTTGGATTACTAGTTTCTAACATGTAC
>JAGXJF010004069.1:0-155867 GCA_019208055.1 Stipa capillata | reverse complement strand
TCGACACATCAGAACGGCCTCTCGCGGCGTTCTTCCTCTGCGGCTTCTGGACCGAGCCTTCGTGCTACGGCGGTCGATGCGGGTTTCCAGGAAGCTAGTCGATCTTCATCTCCCTCCGACCTGGTCGTTCGTCGCGGCGGAAGCAAGAACCAGTGCTGAAGCTCCAGGGACTGATTTGCTATTTTTCTTTTCGTTAGGGGCTTCTCTGCATTTTCCTTGGGACAGCTATGCATCTCCAGATGTTTCTTCTGTTTACGTGTGCGATCGTGTTTGTAAGTTTCGGGGCTTATATCCCCGTACAGTGGCTTAATGCTAGTTGATGTTATCTCAAAAAAAATATATGACTTGTGATATGTTTTTCCTTTTTTTTTAATTTTAGGAAACTTTGTGATATGTGTTGACCTTGAATGATTAGGTTCTAGGAAAAGAAAAAGAATAGACTGAAACTTAACAAATTTTTAGTCATCCCTTCTAAAAACACACTATTTCATCTATGAATATATATCTCAAGGTTGAGTGTACATGGGCATTTTCCATAAAAGTTGTAGCATAGATAATGCAATTAGATTTTCAGTAGAGAACCTGAAATATCAACTACACGACCTAGTGGCATAAACAACCACTACTACAGAACAGATCATCGCCCACGATTAGAAAAGCTCATCCTATAAGGTTCTACCGACCATCACCACTGGCCGGTTACCACCGATGTGAGGACTACATCGCACAAGGCTGAGTTTTCCGACCCGTATGCGATTAGATCCACATCACACACGTTCACATACTACGAAACGTATGTAATGAACGTCCACATCATACACGGTCATCGAAACAAAAACGTATGCGATGAGCGGCCACATCACACATGATCTTTATCTCTGGACCGTGTATAATGAGGAGTGACATCGCATGCGGCCATCAACTTGGTACTGCATGCGCACGAACAGTGCCCTGATTTCATGGCCGTGAAACGTGGCGAGGCAACTCTAGCTAGCTACCTCTGTTCTGGATAAATGCGAGTAGTACCAACTGTGCATGCATGCGTCCATGCACGCCAATGATGATTCGGTAGGTAGTCGACCAAGTTAGCATTCCTGCAGCGCGCACTTACGCTCGGCGCAACCATCCCGGCCGTCTCGCAACCATCCGCCCGGCCGGCCGCTGCCGTGCCCGTGCCCCTGCCCGTGTGCTAGCTCGTGGCATGCATGCACGAGCATGGAGGCTCATGGCTACGCGTGCCGATCACTTGGGCATATATATATTTGGCGTGAACGAGAAGCCTGAAGCTAGCCGGCCGGTCGTTCACCTGCCGATCGATCGATCGATCGACGCGGATGACACAAGATAAAACGAACGAACGAACTTGTACGAGCAGCACAAGAAGGCAGGTATATAATCTCAGAACACTCTGGTTTAATTTCTCTACGACCATCACTCTACCGGAGTAGGAGGATCGGAGTACTTTGGGCAATAAATAGGGGGAAGCTACTAGTCGCCGTTGGTGCATATATAGCGGCAAGGGCCGTGACCGGCCGGAGCCGGCCGAAGTTGGGTGCGGTATTTAAGGCGGCGATAACTAGGGCCCCGTACGTACGTAGCGATCGATCGATCGATCGACCTGACCCCGGCCAGGCCGGGTTAGTAAGTGACCCTCATTACGCTGCTCTTCACTCCTACTAGCTACCTGCAGTCCTGCACGCACCAGTTTGTGTACAGTGCAAACGCTGTTGATACCGCCGCGACTCGTCATGCATTATGAATGAAATGGACTAATGGAGTGCGTTAATTTCGTCAATTTCTCTTCCCGCATGACATGTAATGAATGCATGGGCGAGTTTGTTGACAGCCGTATTACTGCATCAGTTAATACATTCAGTTCTACTTGGCGAAGCTATGTTATGCAATGCTAATTAGCTCACTGGTCAGGCGAGTTAAGGAGATGCCATACATCTACCAAAGCAATCTGTTAAGCGTCTAGAAAGCACTCGGCTACTTTTTTGTTTACGGAACACTTAAATTCTAAATACTCAGATCTCTGTCCAATGAATTTACAATCTCTACTTCTTACCTTATTAATAAAAAATTATATAAATGAAAATTTGAGTACTCTCGAACTAAGACTTCTAAAAAACCAGATGCATGTCCCTGCCTCTTTCTCTCTCTGAGAGGCTCTGCATGCATCTCAGGAACTGGATTGGGCCTAAACTTGGTACGTCAGCTTGGCCCAAAATCCATGGCACACCGGCCTGACGTCGCGGTATCACTACCCAACTCAACATAATAACATGCGGCCTGTACCCTGGGAGGCTCGCGCTTTTGCCTTTTGCCTTTAGCATTTCGGACCCTTCGTTGAGCTTGTACCTGCAACGCCCATGGCTCACGGCCCACGAGCGCCCGTACCGTGTCCTGGATATGCACCAAACGGTGGGGGGTGCCGGGTGCCCCGCTTGGATCTCGGCACGTCGTCGACCACACGGAGATCGTTGTGGTTGATTTGGTCAGTTTGGTGTTGCATATCAGCATACGCACGCAGGTATAGTTCCCCTTGCCAGTTTGCCTGATGCGCGTGTGTTCTTTTTATAACTGGATGGAAATATGCAGTACGCGCCTCCGCGGGCCCATCGGAACTCAGAAGCGATCAATTTGGACAAGCAGCCTGTTACGCTAGCAGGAGGCTCAGAGGCTGATTGGTTGGTTGCCAAAATTTGGCAAGCCAATATTTGGTAATGCCAATGTTTGGCAATGCCAAAAGTTGGCAACTTTTTGAGAGAGTGGCAAGGCAATTTGGTAGCTATCCAATTAGTAGCCAATTTTTTAGGCATTGCCAAATATTGGCTTGCCAAATTTTGGCAACCAACCAATCAGCCTTTCAATTTCCATATAAGAAAACAGAAGACGTGTAGCTCCCAACGGAGAAGACGACGAGGACGACATGTTGTAATTGAATTGGCAAAACTGCAAACGGTTTGTACAGTTAGGCCCCTTTTTTAATGCACGAATTTACCCGAATTTGTGTTTAAAAGAATTGTAATAATATTCACTGTGCAATTTACCAGTTCCAAATAAGAAAATTCTTGCTGCTTTGAACCTATGGAAATATTTCCTCGGGGAAGAAAAACTTTGAACTAGTATTTGCATGGCCTGTCAACACCTGAGACTCGATCGCCAGGGTTGAACCTCTTCTTCTCGTTCGTCGACCTACTCCAAGGTTAAACAAGGCTTGGAAAACGCCGAAAGTCGCTTTTCTCCTCCTCCGTTTCAAAGCAACCCACCCCTTTCTCCTCCCTTTCCATTACTTGCACGCGTCCACACTCCAAACTCAGTCCAAAGCCCCAAATCTCCAGCACACCCAGAGATCAGAACAGGAACTGGTCACGAAGCCGTCAGGTTAGCTAGCTCGGGCTGGTGTCCAATGGCGCCAGTGGTGTCGGCGCTGGCCAAGTACAAGCTGGTGTTCCTCGGCGACCAGGCGGTGGGCAAGACCGCCATCATCACCCGCTTCATGTACGACAAGTTCGACGCCACCTACCAGGTTTGGCCGCGCTCCCCATCGTCCATGGTTTCGAGTCCCGATGTCTTGGCAGGATATTTGCTCGATGAACTCTGACGATCTGCCGCCGCCGCTGCCCTGTGTTGCGGCGCCGGCGCGTGCGTGCAGGCGACGATCGGGATTGATTTCCTCTCCAAGACGATGTACCTCGAGGACCGCACAGTCCGCCTTCAGCTTTGGTATCTGGAAACCTTCCTTTCGGCACTCTCCTCACGTTTTTGGCAAACTTAATTTAGCTGTTCGATGGTGAAACCAGCTGCTCTTGCTTGTGAAATTCAGTTGGTGCAGCTAGTTATTGTGAATTGTGATGCACCTGATCACAGTTGATTCGTTTTTTCCTTTCCTGATGTACTGAACCCACCTGCACAAGTCAATTCTGGGAACCGGAAGGGCGCCACGAAGTGTTTGTTATGTTTTTTTTCACGAAAACAAAGTTTGTAACTGTGAAAATGTGCAGGGACACGGCTGGGCAGGAGAGGTTCCGGAGTCTGATCCCAAGCTACATCAGAGACTCTTCTGTCGCCGTGATCGTTTATGATGTGACTGGTAAGTCAATTGCCCATAAAATATCCACCAGCAGACTTTGTAGCTTTGCTTACGGCACTAGAAAGGATCGGATATTTGAGGCCTTGCCCTTGAATCCTCTTACAGAAAATATTGTACCATGGTCGATTTTGACAAATACTGCTTTTGTTTTGAGACATGTTGACAATTGATACTTATATTTCAAACATGTGAAATATGATCGGTCACACTGATAATGTGCAGATTTTAATGAAAAAACTAGCATGCTAAATTGTTTCAATGAGGGTATCTGTTGCAGTGATGCATCATCCTCGTGCATCGTCGACCTCATATCATCCTTCTTTGCAGATAGGCAATCTTTTCTGCATACATCGAAGTGGATTGATGAAGTAAACACAGAAAGAGGTGGCGATGTACTCATTGTCCTCGTCGGGAATAAAACAGACCTTGTCGACAAGAGGTTCGTATGTCTGAGCCAAATTTGACCACCTCTTTATTTTCCCGGAAGAGGGCTGAGTAATTCACTCTTATTATGGTAATCCAGATAGTAAATGGCTATGGTTCCTATGAGGCTATGACATATGATATGTGCAAAAATGTTAATAATGGACGAGCTGCATGCTACAGATTTTGTATGAAGTGCACAAATGCACAAGTAATCGGCCTGGGCGATACATTTAACTAGACTACTCATTTTCTTCTCTTGTTCATTTTGATGGAATCACTAGGCAAGTGTCCACTGATGAAGGAGAAGCCAAGGCACAGGAGCACAGCGTCATGTTCATGGAAACCAGCGCAAAAGCTGGGTTCAACATCAAGGTCTTAACTTCTCTCTTAAACCGTCCCTTTACTTCCACAAACAGAAGCTTTCTGCATCTCCATCACCGCTCAGGCATCTGACTACTGCTGCGGAAACTTGAATCCTGCAGCCGTTGTTCCGCAAGATTGCTACATCCCTGCCTGGGATGGACGCTCTCTCATCAGCAAAGCAGGAAGACATGGTCGACATAAACCTGAGACCTGCCTCCGGATCAGCAGCTTCAGGCGCAGCGGCACAACTGGAGGACAAATCAGGTGGCTGCTCTTGCTGAGAGTTTGGCATTCAGGGAAGCGAGTTCACCCTTCCAGGGTTGCAGTAGCATATTACATTGATTAATTTTCAGGGAGCTCGATAGTAGTTTTCGCAGGATTTTGATTACAGGGGAGGTGCAGTTGCTGCGCACATAGATGCATTAAACCAAAATTGAGAACCAAATATTGTAATTGTTTGTAAACAGAAAATATAAATTTGTGAAGCAGCATGAGATGAGCACAGAAAAAAAAAGGAAACGCCGTTGCCGGGGATCGAACCCGGGTCACCCGCGTGACAGGCGGGAATACTTACCACTATACTACAACGACTAGATGCATAACTAAAATTTCAAATATAAGTTGATGCATGACTACAGTTTCAACTTCGACTTGATGCAAATTTTTTGACATACTTATGTTAGAGATAGTGCTAGTAATGAACTACGTCCTATAAATTTTGCGATATTATTTCAAAATGTAAGGAGGCATGTTGATCTAATGATCTTTCTCTCTTTTGCACTTATTAATTTCGTAACTCCCTAGACGACGATAGACTTCTGGTTTATGTTGTTAGTTGCAGAAACATGTTGGGCGCTGGGGTGCTGGTCTGTCTTCCAGAACAATAGCATGTTTTTGCAAAATTGCTTTTAAGACCTATTTGCAAAACAAAACAAAAACGTCGTTGCAGACTTCTGTACAAAATGGGTGATGCATTCCGTTATTTTGATAAGTGGAATCACCGTAAAACCTGCTTGGGAAACAAAACTACGCTAGCCATTCCCTTCTCTTTTTTTTGGCCAAATGTAGAGAATTCTCTACCTCATAATTGTACTAGAGTATACCTTGTGTGTTGCTGCGGAATTTTTTAGTAATAGATATATTCTTTGAATATAGCCAGATGAAAGATGAAAAACACTGGGATGGATGGCTGTTAGTAGTCACTACTGCAGAATGGGCTACCAGTGACGGGCCTAAAAAGCCCATTAGTGACGAGCGGACCGGCCCGTCACTGGTAACTCGTCACTGGTAATGGGCTACCAGTGACGGGCGGCTCGCCCGTCACTGGTATTTTACATACCAGTGACGAGTTCTAAATTCTGCTCGTCACTAGTCTGCTCACACTAGTGACGTGCATGTAATGTCCGCCCGCCACTAATATTTATATACTAGTGACGAGCTCTCTCATTCTGCCCGTCACTAGTAACGTTTTTAGGATTTAAAAAAATTACACGGTATTCAGCACATTTACATTAATTACAAATACACATACATACAGTAATATACATCCCATATACACATTGCTCGGGTTCGTCGGAGCGGAGCGGAGCTCGGCCGAGGATGGCGGTAGACGCAAGCTCTTCTTTCCAGTGGTGGTGGTGGTGGCCGTGGTCACGCGCCACCGCACGCACTGGATCTTGGCGGGATCCAGCAGCGCCGACCCTTCCCGTGGCCGGATCTGGCTCCGACGGCGACGGGGGAGGACGAGCACGAGCGTGACGGCCTTGGATCCGTGTGCCCTCGGTCAACTATAGGGATGCGAAGCCAGCTGCGAGGACGACGATGAGATCAGGAATAAGGATGCGAAGCCAGCTGCGAGGACGACGATGAATGTGTCCGTGGCCATGTACCAGGTGCAGCTGGCCCTCCTC
Source organism: Stipa capillata (assembly GCA_019208055.1). Classification (NCBI taxonomy): domain Eukaryota; kingdom Viridiplantae; phylum Streptophyta; class Magnoliopsida; order Poales; family Poaceae; genus Stipa; species Stipa capillata. The sequence continues at coordinate 149,072 of JAGXJF010004069.1, read as the reverse complement.
GATGGCACGATGTCCTGCAGCCAGCCCCTCTCCACGCGATATGGATCTCATGCAACACAACAAAATGAATTCGTCAATATTTTCTAGAAGGGAAGGGGAGAGGGCAGCATGCAAGAATTCTAGCATCGGAATAAGCAAGATAGGCAGCAAGACTGACCCGATTGGCCTTCATAATTATCAAAGAATCATCAGCCAAAACATGATTAATCTGTGGCGCAAGAGGGACGGATCCGTAGGAGAAGAAGATAGATAAACAGGATAGGTACCTCATCGTCGGCGCAGCCTCCCCACCGGCCTCGCCTCTCCCTGCCTCTGTTCCTCTAGGACCTCGCCGCGCTCCCCGCCTGTGACCTCGCTGCGCTCCCCATGGCCTCCAAGGATCTGGATCTGGAGTCGCTCGGCTACCACCGCGTTGCTCCCGCCGCCATCGCGTCGCTCGGCTACTAGCTAGGGCGGAGGATTGTGGCGCCCCCGGTTTTTAAGCCGGGAACTCCCTCGTGATCACTGTACCGGTCCCTGGATCAGTAGCCGATACACACGAGTTAACTTGTATATCATTGTCATACATGCGTATACAATTAAATAGACCGTTAAGGTCGATAATCTGATACCTTTAGCCCAACGGCTATAACTTGCAGCGGAAATCCAGCGGAGAGGTGGCCCATCAGTATGCCATACCCGACAGGCAACTGACTGGGGGTTACGCCCTAGCTTTCGCGTTCGTATACGTATCTTCGGAATTGATGTCCTCCTTTGTCTGGCCAAATCAACAAGCCAGGTGAGTACATTGAATGTACTCGCAAGCTATTCCCACAGGAGAGATTATACGGCAATAGCTCATGCAGAGGTTTAACCAAGGAACAGCTCTAACCTAAGTTGTTGATTGAGCGGGAATGCAAGTTTATAATTCAAATACGGTAAGGGTAGACTCCAAGGCAGTTTCATAAATCAGAGTGAAACAAAATAACAAAACTGTTCTTGAGGTAGACCCGGCTACCTTCATTTCTCAATCTCGAGCCAGCTCAGTCCATACTTCCCCGGGCAGTATGACTAGCGTCTCGATTCACTGCTCAGCCTGCACCATCCCGAATAGTGCAGCTAGCGTCCTTAGAACGGTGCTCAGCCCCTGTTATCCCGAATAACATGGCTAGCTCCCGCTTGACTCTATGCTCAGCCCATACCATCCCGGACAGTACGGCTAGCCTCTTCTCCTGCAATTCCTTGCTACCAGCCTGTAGCGTAAATTGCACACTGTGGACACTTCATGCCCACGTCCTTAATCCCATTTCCCAGCTTTCGCAACCAAAACTTAGTCTAACCAGTGTGTGGCCTTGCCAGTTCATGTCCATGACCGAGGACGCGGCTATTCGAATAGTTTTTAACACTCTGCAGAGGTTGTACGGCTTTACCCACAAGATGTAAGTCACCCTGGAAATACTTCGCGACGTATATTGGCAGGGCTATTACAACGAGACCGTCGCCCGCTTCTATACTAGAGTTGGACCCGCTAGGTGAATACCCAAGTTTGCAATGCCTCCAGACACCAAATTGGGGCTCTCCACCTTTGTGTCGATCAACACCCAAACGCTACGCGGCAGTGGATCTCTAGGACTTCAAACACCTAGCCACGACTCCTAACTTCCCACGGGTCCAAACCCTAATACTTGGCGGGGGTACCAAGCCAAGTCCTTCCCATAAAGGACATGTGGACGTACGGTGGGGGAACTGGTTTAGCGGCACTTAGGCTCGGTCCTTAACTGATTCGAGCAAGACTCCATTCCTCCACCCACGATCGTCCCAGACGAACGTGCCATTATCAATTCCTCTACAGCCCCAGGCTGCCCTTAGCACTCTCGCCCGAATCCAAATCATCTCCAATTTTCATTCGAGGTTTTGGCAAACACTCTTTTAAACACCACCCCGGATAGCACACGTTATCCGAGGGTTTTATTTCCCATATCCCGAATAGGGGTTTTATAAATCGAGAAAAACTTATTTTTGACTATAGCAGGTCTAAGCACGGCTAACGCCTATAACCTTACTACTTTTGTCGGTTGCGAGACAACCGACTTTTATATCTAGGGTTACAAGGGTCGGCTATTCGGACCTAAGGACAGTGCAGCTACTGGGAATAGCTAATACTACATAAAATACAGTTATTAACCACATAGCATGCAGAGTTCGCAAACAAAATAATTATGATTTCGTACATATGGGATTCAACATGGTCAAGGTGGGAATGCTTGCCTGGCAAATTGGCCGAGTCTCGATCTCGAACTCAAAATGGCAATCGTCCAGAATCCTCCGCGTGATTTCTCCTAACGTCGGTATCTACACGTCAAAGAACGGCGAATAAATCCACAGTGCGAGGAAAAACCAAGAACGTCGAATATTGAACCGGAAGAATCAGTACATGCAATCATGACGCGTTTGATTAGTTACTTGATTTCAAGCAGATGTTTGAGAGTTAGGGTTGGGTGCTTTATATTATCTTGACGGGAAGCATCAGCTCATGGCACATCGACGGTTAGGGTCTAACTAGGGTTTCAACAGGAACTCGTCGGACGGTGATTAGGGCATGGAGATGCATGCACCTGAGTTTAAGTTGAATATTTGACTTTAGAGGTTCATGGCTTGGGTCTATGGAGGCAAAGAACAGTTTCGGCGATGGATATATGCGAAGGTGTCACATAAAATGACGATGCATAAAATTAGAGGAAAGAATACGGGTGATTAGGGTTACACGATTAGATTTATTACCTTTATGATTTCATGGTTGCTATGATTCTCTAGTAACATGGTGCATAAGGTCCTTGATATTTTATTAACTTTGAAAGAAATACTCGTATAAGATGTATGGGTAATGGAAAGAATACTTTAAACTAACCTTTAATTGAATTCCTATTACTTTTCTTTGAAAATGTTTGAGTTATTCAACATGTGCTTTAACTAAAAGCTTGTACTTACTCGGAACTGAAAGAATAACTTCAAAACTGGTCTACAACTAACTGGACTGATCAAAACATAGCTAATCCGGTTAATCCAAGTCTCAATCTGGTTTTGGTTTGCTGGGAAAACCGAGATTTAAGCCTAATACGCTTTCTGCAGAAGGGAATACGCTTCCTAGCTATCAAAGCGAGATCAACCAGAGGCGCCTTCACTCAATACCGGAGTCAGTGGCCATAGGAGATGGGCCGCTCGGCCCATCCGACCTCTACTTACCCCTTTCACTCGGTTGCCTGGGCGCTCGGACAGCGGTTGGCGGCGGCGGCGGGCAAAGGCGCTGGCGGTTGGAGCTGGTCGGGAGTTGGAGAAATTAGTGAGTGAGCTGCCGGCGGTTGGTTCCTGGTGGGGTTAGGCGGTGGAAAGACGGCGCTGAACTCGGCTACTTCTAACGGAAGCTCGACGATCGGCGCTCGGACAAGGACGGTTGGCGGCGGTTGAGAGCAAGGGCGGGTGAATCAGGCTGCCGGCGGTTAGGGTTGTCGGCGAGCTGGGCAAGGTGGTTTTGGCGGTCGGAGCAGCTGATTCCAATGGTTTCTTCGGCTCAGGAAGCTGGGAGGATGGGGAAGACTGACCCGGCGGCGCTCGGGTTCAACAGAGGAGAGCTAGGGAAGGTGGCCGCCGGTTCTAGTGAAGAAGCAACTCAGGTGAGGTGCATTTCCAGTAGGTCGGAAGCTAGAGTTTAAATGCTTTTGCCGGTTTGCTTGCTGGTTTGCTGGGGAGGGAGCTGAACTTTGGTTGCCCTTTTATAGCCGGCGGCGAGCTCGGACAGGGGGTGGCTGCTACTGCTTGCTACATTGCCGGCGACTTGACGGCGGAGTTAAAGCGGCCTGGAGCCACAGGGGAAATGAGGGGCTCGAGGTGTGCTGTGCTTGGCCGACTGGGCTTGTCACCGGAGTACGGCTCGGTTGCCAGCCGTGGATGGCTCCGCGGCATGCCGGGGCGCGTCCAGGTTGCGCCCGGGAGTGGTACGAGCATGCCAGCTCACGGTCTGAGGTGTTGGAGGCTGTCAAGTTGTGCTACAGAGGCGAGAGGACGTGGTTAGTGTCAACAGGATGTTAGGTGCCGAAAGAGATCCCATTTACTCGCATGGCTTGAATGGTTGAGCTGACGTCTATAGAGATTATACTGGAGTTGGCAGGACAAGAGATAGCAGGGAGAGTAAAGAAAGTGGCAGAGCTGAGCTGATTGAACGGAAAATTAAGTAATGGTCCTGGGAGTTTGCCCGATTTTTATGCGATGACATTTTTACCTGGTGGTGATCGGTGCTTGGCTCTTGGGATTTTTACACAAGACCTACTCAATATTTTAGGTATCGGGGTTCCTAGACATGCGGGGAGCGCTATGGAAAGAAAAGTTTGGAAACTCATTGTAATAGATTGCAGTTAAGTGTTGATTTTAATCCCAAGGTTTATTGACCTTATATACGAATATTTCGCATTGGACACGATCATTTTATGCCATACTTGGGTTAAGAATATTGTTAAGTTGTCTTATAAATTATTCCAGAGTTTTTGGGGCGAGCCGAGAAATGGTAGATCTTTGCGATTAGGGTTTTAAAAGGGATTAGGTTTAAATAGGGAGAGAATGGATCGGAAACTCGGATCCAGGGTTTCGGAGTGCGGCAAGGTGGGACAGGGACACTGGTTAGATAGAGGGGGAGAGATGCCGCAGGGGTGTTCGTGGCAGGGAGAAGGGCTGTTGCGGCGGAGAAAATGTTGCCGCGGTATTGCCGCGGTAAGGGAAGACTTGCCGCGGTAGGAAAAGAAATTGCCGCGGTAGGAATCGGTTGTTGCGGCGGAAGGAACAGCGGCGTGACGTTGCCGTGGCAGGGAAGGATAACAACGGCGATGGCAGTGGTCTTGCTGCGGCAGAGGAAATATGCAACGGCAGTTGCCGTGGCAAGAGTGCGGCAGCGGCAACGGTTGCCATGGGCTGTCGCGATAGGGCGAGGGTGTTGAGCGAAGTCGCCCGGGTTTGGCGGACAAGGTTCGGAGTATTAGGGTTTCGACAAAACGGAGATCGACGGGAATAGGGCAAGGGTTTTCGTGTCTGGTATTTAGCTTCGTCAGGGTTTGAACTAAAATTTTAATTGGGTGTATTTCGATTGACATTGCTAACGAAAAAGTTTTTGTTAGCCCTAAATTTTAGGTTTCGGAAAATCAGGGTGTTACAAATCTACCCCCCTTAAAGGAATCTCGTCCCCGAGATTCAGATAGAATAGGAGGGGAACAGGGGCAGAGTTGCATGGTCTTCTGTTGCAAAGGGTCTTCATAGCTCCGGTGTAGGTTCTTCCTTCAACTTTCGGGACTACCCCCCTTAAAATTTAACGGGTTCATATACGTTAAATTGAAACATTGATCTAGCTCTCGTTCTTCGGTGGCCATTATTCCCTCAAAGGCTAGCGCTGTCTTGTCGGTCTTGATGTGGCAATGCCCATTTGTTCCTTGTCCTGGAGGCATATCTTCTCGAGTATTGTAGCGGTGCAGATAATTGGCATTGGTCGGCCATCGTCGGAGTGGGGGGGGGTTCCGGTGTTATGAGCATCTCGTGCCCGGCTCAAATGCTGGCTTTTGCAAAGGAGGTCCGGCGTGCTGCGGGCGATGCTGCTGTTTCTCAAGTGGAGGAGTGGTACCACAGTTGGCGCAGCCGTTTTGCATCAGCATAGCGCAAGGAGAGAATAGCAGGGAGATGAGAGGGAAAATCGAATTTGCAGGTTTTCATTAGAGCTTACAACAAAAGCGAATAACACTCGGTAACAGCATTAGGGTCGCATGACCCATTGGAAACTCCAGTAAAACAACACGAGAGTTAACATGACACGCAGCCATGCGTTTACAAGAACATCGAACAGGGTCGCCTGAGCGTTAAGAGGCACCAGGACAAACCCAATCGCAAAGACCAATGCAATGAAAACACACAAGAAACTGGATACATAAAGTTGAGTAATCCACGATTGACGCGCATCACCAGCTTGAGCTTGCCCTAGATCAGGGGCTCGCGGTGGAGCGATGCCTTCTTGAAGGTGCTGATTCTCTGCCGCAACTGGAGGGGGTTGGGGAGCTGCGGCGCGCCTGCGTCGGCGGATGCTTTCTTCGGGTGCTGGTGCCCTTGGCCTTGGATGCCGCTCCATTTCGAAGCACAAACGGGAGTTGCAAATGGTTGCTGGAGGTGGACGACGAATGTAGGAGAGGAGAAAGATGAGGATGGGGTGGGCACTGAGAGTAGCCAGCACGCTCGGTGTAGGGAGAGGCACGGGGAAAAAGGCAAAAGAGCACAAGGCGGGGTGCAGAACAAAACCGGCTTCACGCAGCCGTTTGACAGCTCGGTGGAGGACACGTGGCGTGCTGCCCTGGTTTGGGCCACACCGTCCACGTCTGGCAGATAGCTGTTGAGGGGATAGAATTAATGCCAAATAAAGTTTGGCACGCAGTCAACAACCAGGGGGAATCATCGGAGGGCACTGAGGGGAAAGGGCTCCTTTAGCGAAAAAAGAATTCTGGCGAGGGGAGAGGAGAACACGGGGCGAGAGGCAAGGGTAGGGCCGGCATCATATAGCCGTTTGGCACCTCGGAAGTGGACGCGTGGCGTACTGCCCTTGTTTGGGGGCACACCGTCCACGTTTGATCGGTGGCCGTTGGGAAAAGAACCAAGGCGATTTAATAAGAATAGGTAGGTGGACGACAACAAGGGAGATCAACGGAGCGCAATAACGAAGGTAGCTTGAATGAGGGTAAAGGATTGCCGTCAATACAGGAAAGCATTGAGCGAGACAAGCAGGGTAGATCACAAGGGAAGGGAAAGGTCAAACATTCCTAGATAAGGGAAAAAGTAAGACATACACTTTATTAGCATACACAGGTGTGGCTGCCACACGCGTCACGGGACAAATGTGTAGCTCACACCGCACCTTCAACTAGAAAATGCAAAACAAACGTTACAAGAGCCGAAGGGACACACATAAAACTAGCGGCACGGAGGGGGCTAATCCAACCTCGGGGTGCCTCGACTATTTGATCTGGATTAGACGGGCAGCACGGGGTAGGGTCGTTCTGCCACGGGGATTTTCGCCCTCAGAGGGAGGGAAAAAGCTCTAGGAGGGTTTCTGTTCCTGTGGCGGCGGAGGCCTCCTCCGGGTGCTGTCGCTCCTGGCGGGGCAACTTGACGGCTTCGGAGGTACGCGCAGGCGGCACCGGGGAATCATCGAGGCTGTTGAGTGACATGATCCAGGAGTCCGCCAGCTGGGTGATCAAATCGTGTTGGGCGGCGATGTAGCGGTTGGCGTGGACCACCGCCGCATCTTCTTCTTGCTGTGCGTCGGCGAACACGGCGTCTTCTTCAGGGGCACGACTGGGGTAAAGGAGATAAGCACGCTGGTTCGCGCCAGGAACCATGTAGTGCAGACGGGAGATAGCTTCCAACGCAGCCATTTGGATGGCCATCGGGGAAGTAGGCACGGTTTTCCCGATGAAGCGGAGGGGGAGAACTCGGTTGGTGGCGGCTGGGTAGACATGAACGTCTGCCCAGAATTCATGCAAGGAGCAGGAGGCACTTCCCAGGTACACACGGTACACGGGGCGTAGTGTCGCTCCAAGGATCTGTTGAGCCATGGACCAAAGAATGGCTGGAAATCCGGTGAGCTCTGCGGCGACAGTCATTTGAAGTAAGGCGTCACGGGACGGCATGCTTACCAGAAAAAAGGTGGAGTAGGGAAAAAGGAGCACTACGAGCTAAACACTCCTTTGGCGAAGGTGGGTGCCTGGGTGACAAAGAGAATATGGCACGGGTGTGCCACACAAGAGCGGAGATGGGGCTTTATATAGCCGTTTGGCTACATGGAGGTCAACGAGGATTCCAAGAAAGGATTTCCTCGGGATACGACGGAGGTTCGCGTCCTGTCTGATTTATGACACATGGATAAATAGAGCCAGAGTCGTCAAAACGAATTGACATAAGGCTGACAAGGGAAAGTGATATAAATGCTACCCGCCAAATACGGGGATACTTCAGAAGAAGAATTAAGTCACGAGGGGAAAGAAGTTTAATAGCCCGATGAGAAGAAGGAACAACATCGGGTTGCGGTATTGCGCAAGGGTTGAATTACACAATAGCATTACGAAAGCTTGACAGCGAAATCGGAACACTCATAACACAATGAGAAAACTACATGACATCTAACCACACGCCTACCAACATCTCAAGCAAATTTGCTCTAGTGTCGGGAGGGGCGAGGCGGATGTCTACCACAACATCAGCACAACAAGAACACGCATACAACCAGTGGCACGAAAGGGGTTAAGCCCAGAACTAGCACCCTTGACTATCTAACTCATTTCCGGGACGACGATCTGGGTGGATTTACTACGTCGCGGGGCTTTCGCTTTCCGAGGGGCTGGAGTGCCTTGAGAAGCCGGAGTTTTTCTGGAGCGGCTACTGCTTCCTTTCGCAGCTGGTATTCTTGGTAGCGGCTGCTCTTCGATGACAGGGACAGAAGCAACCGTCACTGAGGGAGTATTAGAAAGGAGCTGGGACAGTATGGGAACACCAGTTCCTTGTGCCAAAAGCCAGGAATTTGCCAGCTGGGTGAGCAGATCGTGCTGAGCGGTGGCGTACAGGGCGAGGTGTTTCACTGTGTCATCTTCTTCTGGGCGCAAGCTTGTGTGTCCGGTGTCTTCTCCAGGGGTACCGCCAGGGTAGAAAGAGAAGGGTGGTTGATTCATGTTAGGGACCAGTTGGCGAAGGCGAAAGACAGCTTCCCATGCAACCAGTTGAATGGCTAGTGTAGAGTTGGGCATGGTTCTTCCGATAAAACCGAATGGCATGCCTGGAGCAGAGCTGCCTGGATATACATGCACTGTTGCCCAAAATTCATGCAGATTGCCAGAGGTATCGCCTAAGTACACGCTGTACTTAGGACGTTGAGTTGCTCCGAGAGTTTGTCGAGCTACGGTCCACAGGATGTGAACGAATCCGGCTAGTTCTTCAGCGGTGGTGTCCTGGTATAAGGTACCGCAAAGCATCGTGTTTGTGGGAGAGGGAGAGAATGACGAATAATGAAGGAGTGCGCAAGAGTGCAGGCTTCTGACGGTGGTGAGGTGCAAAAGCTCAGAGAGGCTTTTATAGCCGGTCTACGGCAGAAGGGCAGCCAGTGGTAACTCAGGTTCAGGGGAGGTGAAAGGTGAGGTTACCCCAAGATTTGACAGGTACCGGTCGTCTTTAATGGTTGACGACCCTCGGGGTGATAGCAGTCAGCTTGGACGGGCTGCCGACACCATGGGGAACATGGAAGGTGACCAGGCGGGGTACGAAACAGAGTTATCTTTATTACCTAGGCCGTGAAGGCCATTATCATACAAACAAGTGCGGTTACGATACCATGCCTATAGCGATGGCGTACCGCATGCGGCATACAAGCACGATACAATACAACATATCAAGGGCTAAAGTCTAGCACACACATACAAACCAAAGCGTTCTACTAGATTTTACGACGGGTCGTGTGGTCGATGTCGCTAAGTGACAGTGAACCCTAGTGACCTAACTTATTGTTCAAGGTCAGATCATCTGATCAACTTGTTCTACGGACAAAATGAGGCTCCTGACTTTGCATCCGGACATTGTACATGCGGCAGAGACGTCGTATGGCTTCTCGTGACACGACCATTATCGCTCCTCGTGGGCTGAAGCTGTATCCCGTGTAGACATGCGGGACTGCTCGAAGAGAGTGGAAGTACACCTTGGCGCGATACCCAGCATCCATCCCAACGACGTGGTCCTTCCGAACAATGAACAGCGGTCGACGTCGAATTCCAAGGAAACGAAGCAGCTTCCTCAGGAGAGCGCCCCAAGGGTGTCCGTGTTCTCGGCGAAGCGTGCCTTCACTCATCTACAGTTTTGAAAAGGGGATGAGTTTAGTATAAGTGTTGTTATTACTACATTCAGAGGTATTTCCGAAGTAAAGAGAAGAAATGTTAGGAATCATGATGAGAGTAGAGCCCACACTTATGTCATTCTTTTTAACTTATTTTAGAAAATAGTTTGTATATCCTAAGCCCTATCTAACGGCCATGCTAACTAGGGTTTCCTACAGTCAGTATGGCTCTGATACCAAGCCTGTGGCGCCCCCGGTTTTTAAGCCGGGAACTCCCTCGTGATCACTGTACCGGTCCCTGGATCAGTAGCCGATACACACGAGTTAACTTGTATATCATTGTCATACATGCGTATACAATTAAATAGACCGTTAAGGTCGATAATCTGATACCTTTAGCCCAACGGCTATAACTTGCAGCGGAAATCCAGCGGAGAGGTGGCCCATCAGTATGCCATACCCGACAGGCAACTGACTGGGGGTTACGCCCTAGCTTTCGCGTTCGTATACGTATCTTCGGAATTGATGTCCTCCTTTGTCTGGCCAAATCAACAAGCCAGGTGAGTACATTGAATGTACTCGCAAGCTATTCCCACAGGAGAGATTATACGGCAATAGCTCATGCAGAGGTTTAACCAAGGAACAGCTCTAACCTAAGTTGTTGATTGAGCGGGAATGCAAGTTTATAATTCAAATACGGTAAGGGTAGATTCCAAGGCAGTTTCATAAATCAGAGTGAAACAAAATAACAAAACTGTTCTTGAGGTAGACCCGGCTACCTTCATTTCTCAATCTCGAGCCAGCTCAGTCCATACTTCCCCGGGCAGTATGACTAGCGTCTCGATTCACTGCTCAGCCTGCACCATCCCGAATAGTGCAGCTAGCGTCCTTAGAACGGTGCTCAGCCCCTGTTATCCCGAATAACATGGCTAGCTCCCGCTTGACTCTATGCTCAGCCCATACCATCCCGGACAGTACGGCTAGCCTCTTCTCCTGCAATTCCTTGCTACCAGCCTGTAGCGTAAATTGCACACTGTGGACACTTCATGCCCACGTCCTTAATCCCATTTCCCAGCTTTCGCAACCAAAACTTAGTCTAACCAGTGTGTGGCCTTGCCAGTTCATGTCCATGACCGAGGACGCGGCTATTCGAATAGTTTTTAACACTCTGCAGAGGTTGTACGGCTTTACCCACAAGATGTAAGTCACCCTGGAAATACTTCGCGACGTATATTGGCAGGGCTATTACAACGAGACCGTCGCCCGCTTCTATACTAGAGTTGGACCCGCTAGGTGAATACCCAAGTTTGCAATGCCTCCAGACACCAAATTGGGGCTCTCCACCTTTGTGTCGATCAACACCCAAACGCTACGCGGCAGTGGATCTCTAGGACTTCAAACACCTAGCCACGACTCCTAACTTCCCACGGGTCCAAACCCTAATACTTGGCGGGGTACCAAGCCAAGTCCTTCCCATAAAGGACATGTGGACGTACGGTGGGGGAACTGGTTTAGCGGCACTTAGGCTCGGTCCTTAACTGATTCGAGCAAGACTCCATTCCTCCACCCACGATCGTCCCAGACGAACGTGCCATTATCAATTCCTCTACAGCCCCAGGCTGCCCTTAGCACTCTCGCCCGAATCCAAATCATCTCCAATTTTCATTCGAGGTTTTGGCAAACACTCTTTTAAACACCACCCCGGATAGCACACGTTATCCGAGGGTTTTATTTCCCATATCCCGAATAGGGGTTTTATAAATCGAGAAAAACTTATTTTTGACTATAGCAGGTCTAAGCACGGCTAACGCCTATAACCTTACTACTTTTGTCGGTTGCGAGACAACCGACTTTTATATCTAGGGTTACAAGGGTCGGCTATTCGGACCTAAGGACAGTGCAGCTACTGGGAATAGCTAATACTACATAAAATACAGTTATTAACCACATAGCATGCAGAGTTCGCAAACAAAATAATTATGATTTCGTACATATGGGATTCAACATGGTCAAGGTGGGAATGCTTGCCTGGCAAATTGGCCGAGTCTCGATCTCGAACTCAAAATGGCAATCGTCCAGAATCCTCCGCGTGATTTCTCCTAACGTCGGTATCTACACGTCAAAGAACGGCGAATAAATCCACAGTGCGAGGAAAAACCAAGAACGTCGAATATTGAACCGGAAGAATCAGTACATGCAATCATGACGCGTTTGATTAGTTACTTGATTTCAAGCAGATGTTTGAGAGTTAGGGTTGGGTGCTTTATATTATCTTGACGGGAAGCATCAGCTCATGGCACATCGACGGTTAGGGTCTAACTAGGGTTTCAACAGGAACTCGTCGGACGGTGATTAGGGCATGGAGATGCATGCACCTGAGTTTAAGTTGAATATTTGACTTTAGAGGTTCATGGCTTGGGTCTATGGAGGCAAAGAACAGTTTCGGCGATGGATATATGCGAAGGTGTCACATAAAATGACGATGCATAAAATTAGAGGAAAGAATACGGGTGATTAGGGTTACACGATTAGATTTATTACCTTTATGATTTCATGGTTGCTATGATTCTCTAGTAACATGGTGCATAAGGTCCTTGATATTTTATTAACTTTGAAAGAAATACTCGTATAAGATGTATGGGTAATGGAAAGAATACTTTAAACTAACCTTTAATTGAATTCCTATTACTTTTCTTTGAAAATGTTTGAGTTATTCAACATGTGCTTTAACTAAAAGCTTGTACTTACTCGGAACTGAAAGAATAACTTCAAAACTGGTCTACAACTAACTGGACTGATCAAAACATAGCTAATCCGGTTAATCCAAGTCTCAATCTGGTTTTGGTTTGCTGGGAAAACCGAGATTTAAGCCTAATACGCTTTCTGCAGAAGGGAATACGCTTCCTAGCTATCAAAGCGAGATCAACCAGAGGCGCCTTCACTCAATACCGGAGTCAGTGGCCATAGGAGATGGGCCGCTCGGCCCATCCGACCTCTACTTACCCCTTTCACTCGGTTGCCTGGGCGCTCGGACAGCGGTTGGCGGCGGCGGCGGGCAAAGGCGCTGGCGGTTGGAGCTGGTCGGGAGTTGGAGAAATTAGTGAGTGAGCTGCCGGCGGTTGGTTCCTGGTGGGGTTAGGCGGTGGAAAGACGGCGCTGAACTCGGCTACTTCTAACGGAAGCTCGACGATCGGCGCTCGGACAAGGACGGTTGGCGGCGGTTGAGAGCAAGGGCGGGTGAATCAGGCTGCCGGCGGTTAGGGTTGTCGGCGAGCTGGGCAAGGTGGTTTTGGCGGTCGGAGCAGCTGATTCCAATGGTTCTTCGGCTCAGGAAGCTGGGAGGATGGGGAAGACTGACCCGGCGGCGCTCGGGTTCAACAGAGGAGAGCTAGGGAAGGTGGCCGCCGGTTCTAGTGAAGAAGCAACTCAGGTGAGGTGCATTTCCAGTAGGTCGGAAGCTAGAGTTTAAATGCTTTTGCCGGTTTGCTTGCTGGTTTGCTGGGGAGGGAGCTGAACTTTGGTTGCCCTTTTATAGCCGGCGGCGAGCTCGGACAGGGGGTGGCTGCTACTGCTTGCTACATTGCCGGCGACTTGACGGCGGAGTTAAAGCGGCCTGGAGCCACAGGGGAAATGAGGGGCTCGAGGTGTGCTGTGCTTGGCCGACTGGGCTTGTCACCGGAGTACGGCTCGGTTGCCAGCCGTGGATGGCTCCGCGGCATGCCGGGGCGCGTCCAGGTTGCGCCCGGGAGTGGTACGAGCATGCCAGCTCACGGTCTGAGGTGTTGGAGGCTGTCAAGTTGTGCTACAGAGGCGAGAGGACGTGGTTAGTGTCAACAGGATGTTAGGTGCCGAAAGAGATCCCATTTACTCGCATGGCTTGAATGGTTGAGCTGACGTCTATAGAGATTATACTGGAGTTGGCAGGACAAGAGATAGCAGGGAGAGTAAAGAAAGTGGCAGAGCTGAGCTGATTGAACGGAAAATTAAGTAATGGTCCTGGGAGTTTGCCCGATTTTTATGCGATGACATTTTTACCTGGTGGTGATCGGTGCTTGGCTCTTGGGATTTTTACACAAGACCTACTCAATATTTTAGGTATCGGGGTTCCTAGACATGCGGGGAGCGCTATGGAAAGAAAAGTTTGGAAACTCATTGTAATAGATTGCAGTTAAGTGTTGATTTTAATCCCAAGGTTTATTGACCTTATATACGAATATTTCGCATTGGACACGATCATTTTATGCCATACTTGGGTTAAGAATATTGTTAAGTTGTCTTATAAATTATTCCAGAGTTTTTGGGGCGAGCCGAGAAATGGTAGATCTTTGCGATTAGGGTTTTAAAAGGGATTAGGTTTAAATAGGGAGAGAATGGATCGGAAACTCGGATCCAGGGTTTCGGAGTGCGGCAAGGTGGGACAGGGACACTGGTTAGATAGAGGGGGAGAGATGCCGCAGGGGTGTTCGTGGCAGGGAGAAGGGCTGTTGCGGCGGAGAAAATGTTGCCGCGGTATTGCCGCGGTAAGGGAAGACTTGCCGCGGTAGGAAAAGAAATTGCCGCGGTAGGAATCGGTTGTTGCGGCGGAAGGAACAGCGGCGTGACGTTGCCGTGGCAGGGAAGGATAACAACGGCGATGGCAGTGGTCTTGCTGCGGCAGAGGAAATATGCAACGGCAGTTGCCGTGGCAAGAGTGCGGCAGCGGCAACGGTTGCCATGGGCTGTCGCGATAGGGCGAGGGTGTTGAGCGAAGTCGCCCGGGTTTGGCGGACAAGGTTCGGAGTATTAGGGTTTCGACAAAACGGAGATCGACGGGAATAGGGCAAGGGTTTTCGTGTCTGGTATTTAGCTTCGTCAGGGTTTGAACTAAAATTTTAATTGGGTGTATTTCGATGACATTGCTAACGAAAAAGTTTTTGTTAGCCCTAAATTTTAGGTTTCGGAAAATCAGGGTGTTACAAGGATTGAAGAAGGGAAAGGGAGAGAGGGGCGGCGGCGGAGGATTGAAGAAGCGGTTGAGAAGGGGATTGGAGAAGGGGTTAAGAATGTTGAGAAGGGCGCGCCGCGGCGGAGGATTGACAAGGGGAGGAGTTCGGTTGGTAGAGTTGAGAAGGATCAAGGGTAGGGTTCGGCCAGTATTTGGGCTGGCAAAAATATCTCAGCTTTTGGGCTAAAATACTAGTGACGAGCACGAAAAAACGCCCATCACTAGTAACTTATTACCAGTGACGAGCCCAATAAAAGGCCCGTCACTGGTAAGCGGGACATACCGGTGACGAGCGACCATAAGAGCACGCCACTGGTATAGTACATTCAGTGACGAGCACCCGTAAGTGCCCGCCACTGGTAATTGCAAAGTTACCCATAACGAGCGCAAATTTCTGCCCGCCACTGGTAATGGGTTACTAGTGATGAGCACGAATTTTTACCCGTCGCTGATAATTTTTTTAGTTACTAGTGACAATCTTTTTGTGTGGTAAAGTGACGGCTATAGCCGTTTCTACAGTAGTGAGTTTCAATAGCAATCTACAAACTATTGAACCATCAAAACAATCACAACCTGCAATCCGAACAGTACAAATAAGGGAAAAGACGAATTGCACGCTTAGAGTTCTAGTAATAAAAATCTGAGCGGAAGCTCTCTTTCTTCAAAAAAGAGAAGAAAATAAGGGAAATGATGGATGATTTCGGTTTGGAAGCGAGCAAAGAAACTGGAAGGATAAGGGATTGATAGAGAGTTGAATTGTCGCTAACTATGAGAGAAACGAAAGAAATTAATCTGTGTTTGCTTGAGATAATCCGTGAAGCATAACAGCTAAAGGGAAGAGATTTTAGAATCACTTCTCCACATGTCTTCACGCTAAGATGCATGCATCTATCTTCTACAACATCGAATGCTCAAAAATTTATCTATTTACCTACGTACATGTCTTAGTGAATAATAATGTAGACTTATTTAAAAGGGAGATAAAAGGAATTGTCGTAGGTGGTACCTGCAGTGGAGGATTGATGTTGTAGTTTATCAAAGTTGATGATATTATTGCATGGAGGTGGAATACATGCAAGAAATAATGGCTGTTAATCGCACCTGGAAGCAAATTAGATATATGTCTTACAAAATCTGTGGGACATCACTTACCAACGTAAATCAATCATACAACATAACATCAAAAGTAAAGAAGACATGGATACATGATATAGGGGTGTTAATTCTCTTTTTATTATAGATTGGATCTCATGAATACAATAACAACGCATATAGAATAGATGATGATCACCCCTTATATTTATAAGCCACTTCTAGGGTTTAGGTAAGTGACCGTATGGACCCCTAGTGAGGGCATGGCGTGCCGACCAGCTCACCATCTAGATGGGTCACGAGTTTGACAACACTCCTCCTTGGACAATCATCGTGAAATGCACATGCATCATCAAAATTCTAAAAAACCCAACGAAAAAATTGGAGAAAGAGTGCATTGCATCCACTACTTCATATTGTACTAGTTACCTCATTAAACACCTTATGGATAAGAAACTCCATTAAAAACTCATTGATGGGAAAATGAGTACAACCATTGAGTTTGATTAATCTTCAATTGATCTAATCATAAATGATATTTCTCATAATGTTCATTATTACGATATCATTTGGTTAAGTTTTAATTCAATTAATTCTACGCAAATACAAAGCGAATTTTCATTCAAGCTAAGTCTTCCAAGAATTGAGTTTCAGCTTACATTTCCAAGAATTGAGTTTCAGCTTACATTCTTGTTTGTAAAATATATTTCATAGAATGATACATTTATCAATATTTGATTCTTCCGATTAAATCAAAATCATCAACTTTCACGGCAATTAAACTTCTATTTTGCATTTACTCCCCCTCAAAATAGCTTCCGTTAGAATCTTCATGTTCTAAGTTGTATTTTCCTAGAAGAAACATTATGGGTAATATTATGCGTAGTATGTGACTATCACATAATATATAATCTCCTTGATTCCCTTCTAACAATTATTTCTAAAAATTGTGATGAGCTATTTCTTGGGATTCGAATCTATCATCCTCACTTTATTCATTCATAAACACTATGAGTGGTATATCATGGAGTAATGCATAACATTAATGTGCAATTGTAACCAATCTTAGTTGTGCAACGTAAGCGGTTATCTTAGTGAATAACTTTAGGCATTAAGGTAGACGAAGCTTTGTGCCCTTCACATAGCCCAATCAACTACCACGAACCATATAATTTCTAAATGGCTTGGTAGTAACTTCAAAGCATGGGTCCAAACCCCAAGCTTGAGTTTTCATATAAGGTCTTCTTGACTCATAATTCAAACCTTTTGGATTGAATGCACAATGTTTTAGAAGACACATATTCATACAACTTGTGGGTTGATCATGGGGTATGCTTGCCCTATAGCATTTTCCACCTACGGATACCTTGACTTTCTTACTTCATGGTTTCAAATTTTTAGTAAGTCCAGAGAAATTCCATCATGTTGGGATTCCTTAAATTTGGGATGATTAGATGATCCTCTTCAAATTGGGTTGATCAATTTGTAATTATGCAATGTTCCCTTCAAGTAGGACTGATCCATTTTCCATTGGTTCTTTGTTTCTATTTCTTTTGTGACTATGTATCCATGGTGTCCATTCAATTCCTAAACCTTTAATTACATTACAAATGTGAGTAGACTAAGACATCCGTTGAGATTTCTCTACGGATGGACTCTAACCATATCAACGAAACCTATAAGGTACTCCATTTCCAGGAGAAGGTCAGTAAGTTTATTATCCTTATGATGCACTACATGTGCCATACTTCAAGTACATGGATACTTCATCCCTATTACATGCATCACTTTGAGTGTACGGATGTACCTCTTTTATTAAAACTATTCGTGTTACTAAGTAACTTCTACATGAAAATAGTTCCGCAATGCTTGCATTTATATAAGAAGGCTAAGGTACCTAACATACCTTGTATGACCCACAATAGGGTTGCAATTTCTTTATATCTTTTCTTTGTATGCTTACTACTATTGCATGTTTGGAGAGGAAATGTTCATTATGCAATAGGTGCTATAAGTCTACTTTGAGCTTCTCCCAATTTCCATATTCATACTACATGTATGTAGGAGAGCGCGATGTCTTTCTTCCCTTCAATTTTGACCCAAATAAGTACTACTCAATCTGGCAATAGGCTATAATTATAGTGACATCAGTAAACTGATGCCTTTCATAGTGATAATCATCCATAAATTTAATTCATATTTCCATTATTCCTCACCTTATTCTCAGTCCTAGGGTGAGTAAGTTTCCTTCTAATGCCTTAACTGAAAGATTTGTGTGATGGACTACCTTTTGGGCTTGGCTACCCTTCACGATGTTCTAGTGTGCTTCATTAGATTCTTCAATTTCCTGCGTAGGCAGAGTTTGTTATTCTTCTCATGTTTTTTCCCTAGACGTCTCTAGGTACTGGCATTTTGAGCATCCGAAGTTCTGCCCCGGACGTCTTTGGGTGAGTGGCAAGACTCTTTAGTGCATCTTCTTGTGCAATGCAAATTGTATCATCTTTCTACAATGAAGCTAATTGGTAGAATATGCTCATTCCTGTGAGCATTCCTGCTAGGTTTTTCATGGACCTGCACACTTTCCTCGTATGCCTGATTTCCTAGTCAGATTTCATTGGTACTCATATTTCATGCTACTATTCTAACCAGATCTTCTTCACCAGAGGTGCAATCTCCCCCTAATGCTGTCAGTTTTATATTTGCACAAAAAGGATATTTGTGTACAAAATTGTTAGGCCCGAGTTACATATATGTACGGAGCAATATAACTATGTACATTGTTGTGGAATGTTATAATCCGCGAGACTATTTTAATGCAATTCTGGTGAGTACCAAATAAAAATGAGGAGTTTAATGTTTGGCAACTTATTAATTTGGTAGGATTTATATTGATAGGAGAGAGGAAAATGTTCTCTATTTCTTATAGATATTTTTTGTTTCAACAATATCCGTTCTCTCACTAAACGAGAAAATACTACATAGGTTCTATAATAAAGCTGTAATATCAGGTAGAGGAAAAGCCCATATGTACGATAGAGCTTTAAAAATAGACCATAGTTACATCTTGAATCTATGCCTACAATTCTCCACATTTCTTCTAATGAAATATTACCTTTTTAATATATATTCCTCCCCTTTTCATGTCATTTTCAAAATTCACATGCTTTCTTAGAGGGGGTGCTACATGCACATGCTGCTGGCATACAATATTTGTCAAAGCAACACGTATGCAGTAAATTTTTGCATGAAAAATACTGTAGACATGGTGGAATTTCAAAGGTAATAACATTTAAATGGATCATCAATATTATGTAGGCCAGACTCTACATCATGTAAGTATTGCTACAAGCAATTCGTTCTATCATTACCCTATCATGCTTTCTTGTGCAATAAAAGGAGAGATAGGGAAGAAATGAACTTAGATAGAACAATTTAGATCTTTTAAATTATGGTACCTGAGAAACATCATATTGCATAAAGTTTATTCGAATGCAATAGGTAGATCCTACTTTTCATAAGAAAGCGCTAGTTCTTCATGAACTGTATCTAAACTAGTTGCAACTTGTATAGGTAAATGCACATACTATAAGGTAAATAATGTGATGTTTGCATATCACGGTTCAACTGTTATCATTGGCTTATCCACAATTCAAATATGTGGGGATTTTGCTCTTTCATGAAATCCATGTTCCATTCGATAATTATGCTTTGTTATGGACTTTGTGTTCCATTCAGTATTTGTGCTTTGTTATGAACATCATGTTCTACTCAATGGACACAACTTAAATCTAGTCTTGTTATGCCAATCTTGAGCATAGGTGACCAAAAAACAACGCCAAGTTAAACATGATTTTTTTTCATAGGGCAAGCGTGGCATGGGCCGCTGCAGCTATCTTGCCTGGCCCGTGCCCGCTTGGACCACGTGGCCTGGCAAGCACAGCTGGGCTATTGCGGCTATCTCGGTTGGCCCACTCGCGTGCTTGGCTTGCATGACTTGTCAAGCACACTGGGTTGTTGTGGCATGCAACACAACCCACCCGCCCGCCTAACCTACACGGTCGGCAAGCACGGCTGGACCTGCGCGTGCACTGCAGGCCGCTTGTCTGCCTGACCTATGCAATCGATAAGCGCAACAAGGGCTGCACGTGCACGTGCAACATAGCCTGCCCCGCCTGACTTACACGGTCCGCAAGCACGATAAGGGTTGCATATGAGTGTGAGCCCCGCCCGCCCTGTACAATTGGCAAGCGTGGCTAAGGCTATGCGTGCACGTGCGCCGAGGGCTACCCGCCCGTCTGGTCTAAGCGTGTCTAGGGTTGTTTGTGCGTGTGGCCACCTGTCCTCCTGACATGTGCAGTCGGCAAGCACGGCAAGGGTTGCATGTGCACGTGCATTTTCCTGACCTACGTGGTTAGCAAACGCAATTAGGGCTACATATGTGCATGCGCCGCGGAGCGCTCGCCGTCCAACCTACATAGTCAGCAAGCGTGGCTAGGGCTATGCCTGCACGTGCGCCGCAAACCGTCCGTCCACCTGGCCTAATCGTGGCTAGGGCTATGCAGGCGCATGAGCCGTGTTGACCTCGTTCTGGTGTCATACCGACTACGTACAGTTCCTGCCTGCATGTAGGGCTGGTGATCATTCTAGTTGTAACTGTCAATGCTTTGTGATTGATAGGTGACGTTTGTTAGATTAAACTAGATTGATCTCTATGTGAAGAACACATAAAAGTAAGAAATTGATACAAACAAAACTGATCTGCTAAATAAACATGTAAATTCTAACGGATTAATTCTACAAGAATTAGATATGTAGTGTTAGAACTGACTCCCAGCTCAACCGATCTTCCTCCTGTGCATATGCCTGATCCGATCCATGCAAGTGTACGCGTGATCTTGATGTTTCTTGCTTTCGGTCTCCCGCGCGGGTTCGCATGCATGGTATGAGCGTGTGATCAAGATACAAAACAAGCTACGGGTTAATTCCTAGATTAATCACAAAAGAATATTAACATCAATGGATCAAAAGGCTCCTTTATTGTGGTAATAACGTGGTTCCTGTGCGTGGTTGTCATGAGGCTCCGCATGGCCGTGCCTTGGGCGTCGAGGAGGCACCCGTCAGCCGAGCGTCGACGGAGCAACGTATAGAACAATTTTACCCAGTCAGACTTTTCTTCGATAAAACCCAGTCAGATGGTTACAATCAATCAAGTGCTTCTAACGTAGTATTATAAAATTTTTGGGAAGCCGCATTGCGAACGTAAACTAATCACACAATATAATGTGAAAAATAAAGAAGACACACAGATAGGATATAGAAATGTTTCTTCTCTTCTCATTATATATTAAATCTCACGCATGTAATAATAACTTGTGTAGAATAAACGATGATCATTCCTTATATTTATAAACCACTTCTAGAGTTTACCCGTATAGGCCACTAGTGAGGGCGTGGCGTGCTGGCTAGCCCACCATCTAGATGGCTATGAGTTTTACAAAAAGATGTTAATTAATGATGGTAGTGAAAGGATCAAGAAAATAATAGTGTAAACTTACTCCCTCCGTCCACGAATGTAAGGCGTGCAAGAAATTTAAGGTCTAACTTTGACCAACGATTAAACCAATACTATTGACTTATTATATGACATAGTAGTGGTACAATTGGATTCATATTTAAACGTATTTTTAAATGGTATCACTTTTGTATTATATAATTTAATATTATTGGTTTAATTGTGAGTCAAAATTGGATCTTAAATTTCGTGCACGCCTTACATTCGTGGACGGAGAAAGTATTTGATTGATTAGAAGGGAGATAAAGGGAGCGGTTACATGTAGGATTTGATGATCTGATCTTAATGACGATAGTGGAAGGATCAAGCAATCTTGTAATTCAGACTATAAGAGATGCGACCAGACGACCATAAATTTAAAGGTGATGTGGCTGTATGAGAGAGCAGAAAAAATAGATAGTGAGCTATAGCTGTTTAAATATATAGAATTAATACGATATCAATTAAGACATAATTTTTAATAATATAATTTGATTCTTGAGTCATTAGATTAGAAGAGATGGTTAGGATAAAATACGTCAAACTCTTAACTCGTTCTATTCGCAAGAAGTATAGATATAAATTAAAATTAAATGCCCAGAACAAACCTACTGCAGCCGGGGCCTTAATGTCCGCAATGATGGTCCTGAAAATCGCAGCCGGCTGCATGATATGGCATTCGAATACCCTCTGTTTCTTTTTTCTTTTTTTTGAAACTAATACCCTCTGTTTCTAGTCTTCATAGGTTCAGGGCGCAAGCTGCGAAACGCAACGGCCACGTATGTCGTTCCTGCCCACTAAGCAAATCCCAGACCTCCTGCACGAACCCCAACTTTGTCCACACCAATTGAGCATTTTCACAATGCAGGGCAATGTGACTATGTGAGCGATACTTTCCACAGCCGGGCACCTGCCACACCCAGCATCCGTATTCCAGCACTTATAGGCCATATTGTCCTTCGTATTCAAAAGGCCCCAAAAGGTGTGCCGGTGTGGAACTGCCTTTAACCATACGAATTTAGCAGCTGGCCATAGTTTACCATGACTCGAGAATAGCCTGTAGTAGTTCTTCGTCGATGGCACAGCAGCAGGGTAATGTAAGGCGCGATCATCACCCCCTGAGGCATTTGTGTGCAGCTGATCTGAGGCTTCATCGGACAGGTTCGGAGGCAAGTGGATGCACCACCCATTGTGTCTGAATTGGGAAGCCACGGTAGTGTGGGTAGCCATTCCCTTCACAGGACATCAACACATGGTTACCATGGTCGTCTTTCTCCACCATTTTCTTAGTTCTATGTTCTTTATCCATGTTCCGAATCAAAATACGTTTTAGAAAAAGGAAACATGGGTGTATCAGACTAAGTCTTAAAATGTTTTCCGAAGATAAAAGCAAGATAGATAAAAATATACGCTAGAATCATGTAACAAGGACTCCGTGGCCCAATGGATAAGGCGCTGGTCTACGGAACCAGAGATTCTGGGTTCGATCCCCAGCGGAGTCGATTTTTTACGCCCACATTTATACTTGTCTCATTTTGGTATGTAAAAAAGATCTGCTGAGCCTGCTGTGAGGTAAGCCACTGCAGAATGGCCTGTTGCACTTTCGCCTCGCCATGTCTACTCTACCACTCAACACCACGCACTAGTAACTTCTCTCATTCGCTGGTTTACCGGAGCCAGAGGGAACATGGATGTGATGGAGTGATTGATTCCTGTGAAGACCGGTCGGTGTCCTCGAGATGTGAAGACCGCTCGGTGTCCTCGAGATGACCAGAGAGGCAGAGTAATACTGTAGAAGGGTAGCCAATGGTGCGGCCCAGTGTGGTTGCAAACGGCGGCGGCGGCGGCGGCGGCGGCGGCGGCCTGACAGTCCCGCGCGTCGTGCCGCGTCCGAGCGCGATGAGCTGGAGCCTGGAGCTGTTAGCGCAGGGCATCTTTGGCCCATTGTGTACAGCTCGGCGTTGCCGTACGTTTATCCCGTGTCACCCTCGACGCAGCGACCGAGAGGACGTGCACGCCGCGGAACATGCTCACGATGGTTACCCTCTCATACGCTTGCCAGTTGCTGTTCACGTAACGTAGAACGACATCAGTTCACTTAGCAAAATGTTCAACACAGATGCGCACTTCAAATGATTTTTTCTTCACCAAACAAAGCAAAATCCGCTACATCGACACGTGAAGAGGCTATTGGCCGCGAGTTTCTTTTTTCCCGATGGACTGTTGAACATCTACGGATATTAAATTAGGCTCTTTCGGGTTCTCTTTCTTCAAGAGAGCATTCTTGGTTTTCTTTTAGATGCTTTAGAATGTGATGCAATCTACGTGTGGAGAAGAGGATCTATGTTATATAACAAGATACACCTGCTAGTAAAACTGTTTTTTAGAACACGCATGAGACTTGTGCACGTCTATAAATTGAGTAAATGATCAATATGTCGGTTAAAAAGGAACGGTGAATGGACAACTTTAAATTTTAACTAACTTTTATCTTTTCTTTGTAATTAGATATAATTTAAAGTTATCTAATGTAAGAGTTATATGGGCACCCTAAATACTAGTAGCACAAGCAATGGCTACACAAAGAAATCTTGTGAAAAGTAAATAGAAAAATGGAAAATCAAAAGGGATATGGAGATTTATTGCCGAAATTCGGATCTTGGGGGGATTCTAAGTCTCTGTTGAGAGACCCGATCACCAAAACCAAAACGGGCTCTCTTTCAAGCCTCTTCCTCGAGAAAGTGCATGGATTAACTATTCCCTTCCTTCTTGGTGAACTTTTTCTCGTAGGAGGTAGATCCCGGCATTCACATACTTCTCGAGGCGCAATACAATGCTTGGTGGTTCTCAGACACTCCTACCCATTTAAGAGATCCCAATCTCTAAGAGAAATAAGCGTGATGAAGATTTGTATATGAACTTGATTCTCTGGTGCTCAATTCATCTCAATCTCTTACTCTCTCTTGTTCTTCCTCATAAACGATTGAAGATTTGGGTAAGAGGAAGGTGGGGAAGCTCTCAAGAGTGCAGGAATTGAAGTGACAAAGAGTTGTCCTTGGATGAGTAAATTAGGACCGTTGGGGCAAATTAACACACACCCGGAGTATCCAGATCTAGATCCGGAATATTCGAAATTCAAATCAGCTATTTTCAACACCCAGAGACTGGCCCAGATAGTCTAGGAGATGGTTATCCGAAGTATCCAGGAAGGAAGCCGGAGACTTTGGATACACAAAGAGAACACTCCGGAGAAAACACTTAGACACTCTAGATAGACAAATGTCCGAAGTACCTGTCAAGGATTACAGAGATTCCATGTGCTAGACAGAGACGTTTTTGAAGTATCCGGATCAACTCCAGAGATTCTGAGATTCAAACAAGCAGATCCCAGAGCAGCACTCAACTACTCTAGAGAAGTCTTGGTCTGGAGTATCTGGCCAAAAAGATAGACACTCTAGGAGCTAGGCGGAGAGTTTTTTGGAATATCCAGGAACAAATCTAGACACCTTAAGAAAAGGCAAGGAACATAGCATCTCACATCTAGAGTCTCACTTGGAGTCTCTGGGTCAGCATGTAAGCAGAAATCCTGCTCAAAGTTCTAGAGGCTCCGGACCAAAGTCTGGATACTCTGGAACAAAGACAAATCAGAAGTTAGGGTTTTGTGGAGAGAAAGATCGAGACAAAGATCTAATTAAGCATTTTGAGTACTTAGGCTATTCTCCAACTATTCATCGTACCATATTTAATAATATGATGTTTTCTATACTCAATATGATTTTAAATCACTAAAAGCTAGAAATTGTCTAATCTTCACATTTTTCTTGCGGTATCTATCCCTTGATCAACTTTTGGGAGGTCGTTGATACTGATTGAACTTCAACATGAGACTAAAACTTATTCATACACTTGGTATTATCACTAATTCTTTAACTATTAGCTATTAATCACCAAAACCTACTAAAAGGCCTAGATGCACTTCCATTATGACGAAAACGGTGTACACTTACAAGCAGCTAGAGCTATCGTGGAAACCAAAATTTAGCAGCTCTATGCTACACGCATGAACTTTTTTCCATGATTCACACAAGGTCCAATTAAGTCCCGGATTTTAGTTAGAGCATGTACAATGCAGGTGCTTAGATGAGTGCTTAAGAAAAAAAACCTGATTTTTGCCACGTCAGAATCATTGGGTGCTTGCAAAAGGCAAAAGCTGCTTACTTTTGTGTCGACACTTCCCTGGTGCTCGAGAAAGCAACTGCTTTTTTTTGTGTGCAAGGTGCCTCACCCAGTGCTATGTCCGGTGCTTCTCCTTGCTACATGCAAGTGACCAACGCACTCTTTGATCTACATGCATATGACCAGTGAGTATATGGTGTTCTTTGAATTGCATGCGTGTGACCAGTCAGTATATGTGCTCTTTGAGCTTCATGCATGGGACTAAACTGACAACTTTTGCTTTAACTTTTTCTTCTCCTTTGTACTGCTTAACATTGCATGCAAGAGAGGAACGACCACATGCAACATTGAAGGACTGAGCTCAATCTCTCTCTACAATCATCATTTTGATTCAGGCATGATGGACTGACCACATGCAGCTTTGGTTAGAATTGATGAGTAGAGCCTACGTACAAGTACTCCGGAATAACAGATCACCATTGACTTGCTAGGAGGTTACAGACTAATTCTATCCTTAGTTAGAGCATAGCAGTATTATTCTACTCTACATACAACATGAGAAACGGTAATGGTAGTTAAGCTGGTGTGAACTCCTACCTCTCTATATATAGTCTAGTGCGTGTACTACTTTATGCATAACCCAACTTGTACGAGAAAATGAATTCCAGTTTCGGCTTCGTGGATTTGTTGAACTCTGATTCAGCTCTATATGAGGCTGGTCGTCGGAGCTTTGAATGCTACATATGTAGTTCCATGTGGAGGTGCTGGAGGCGGAGGAGGAGATGAAGCGGACAACGACGACGGAGAAAGAGGTTACCGACGCTTACCATGGACTGAAGGCGATAATCTACGACTGGCAAGAGCTTGCTCTTATATCGATGTCAACATGTTCATTACACATGTTCTTAATATGGTGTACTAAACATGCAGATCAGCGCATGGTTAAATAACTCTGTTGATCCTATCGATGAAAATGGTAAAAAAAGGGGAGATATACTGGAAGCAAGTCACAAAAGAGTACAACGAAAATAGTCCAATTGATCGCAAGAGGAAGCCCATCCACTGCAAAGACCACTGGGGTAAGATGAACCGCAAAATTGTGCTTTTTAATGGCATATGGTGTAGGCTCAAGGACGTGTACGTCGGCGGCCAATCAGACAACCAACTTATGTACAAAACTCATGATATGTACAAGTTTGAAACGAACCAGTCCTTTACGCTAGTGAACTTATGGAGAGAGCTTCGGAACAAGCCAAAGTGGAATAGGGTGTACGTTGAAGAGAGCACCTCTCAAAATAAGGATCCAATCAATGTGGACATCGAAGAAAAAACTCGTCCAGAAGGATCAAAGGCTGCAAAAGTAAAAAAGAAAGGAAAAGGTAAAGACACAACAGACTCCTCAAGCAATCTATCACACGATGATATCCAACTGTATTATGAAACGCAGGCTTCACGAGCGTCTACAGTAGATAAAATGGCTGACATACAGCTTCAACTCTCGAAAGAAAAGCTGGCAATTGCTCAGGCATGGGAGAGAACAGCAATTGCGACGAGCGAAAAGGCAATTATGGAAAAATACATGGAACTCTTAATGGCCAACACCACTTGCATGTCCGATTTTCATAGGATGGAGCACGAGAGGGCACTGTAATTTTTTCGTAATAAAATAATGAGGTAGAAGATAACACTTATGACTGTAACATTTAATCTTTCTTTCATCATATGTTTAGTTCAAATAAATAGTATCTAGTTTTTTTGCTTGCTTCATTTGTATCCAGAATAAAAGCACCCGATGTTGCCTAACCATTGTATTCAATTTTTTTAGAAAAATAAGAAGGGTCTTGTATAAATCAATAAAGACTGGTGTAGCATAGATTTGTTTAATCAGATCGTGTAGCAAAGTTGTTAGTAATGCAAAGTTGATTATGTTTCAACAGTAACCGAAAAATTGCAGTGCCGTCCATAACAAGGGGCCAGGTCTTCTGCACGCATCCATCTCATCTTTAGT
Source organism: Stipa capillata (assembly GCA_019208055.1). Taxonomy (NCBI): domain Eukaryota; kingdom Viridiplantae; phylum Streptophyta; class Magnoliopsida; order Poales; family Poaceae; genus Stipa; species Stipa capillata. The sequence goes on along the minus strand of JAGXJF010004069.1, from coordinate 121,387 downwards.
TTCCACAATCGTTCAAACAGTGGCACTTGCAAATGCATGTGTTTATTAAAATCTGCATGCGCCACACTAGAGGAGCTAATCTTTTCAGCTGGCCTGAGTGAATAATGCAACTTTGTCAAGGTACGTACACATACAAAGAGATTTTTGCCAGTGCTAGTTGCTGCTTAATTAGTTGATGAACTGAAGAAATAAGAGCAACGAAAATAGCTTAAGAAACTGCGTCTCTCACATGGAAAAAATCTGAACTTTTTTTCATCTCTCTAATGATGATTTGTATGCATGGCGTGAATGAACATGGCAACACTACGAGTGGTGCATGACCGACCGTTTCGCACTGAGCAACGCCAGGCACGGCGAGATCAAGGCTAAGATCGAGCTCGGCAACGGCCTACGGCCTCACTATAGGATCCTAACTAATAGTACACGTATATTATCAAACAAAACTTTGTGTGGGATCCTAACAAATATAACAACTCGCTACATGGTCGTTACGCGGTTGTACAGATTAGCTGGGTCTCGCTGCAAATCCTTAACTTATTAAAACAACCAAACGAGACTACCGATCAAGCTTTCTTTATTCATTTTCAAACTACAGCACGTACTCTGGATCTGCCTTGCTCCAAGATGTCCCAACGACAACCTATCTCTACCTCTGATAGCTCCAATGATGAGATCGATGTCAACTTGTTTGAAGATCCTAGCGCGCAAGAGATGGAAAAACAATATTGACAATCGCTTTGCTGCCACAATAGAGGCTCAGATCGAAGCTCAACTTTTTTGTACCAGTCGTCACCGCCGTCGCCGTAACGGTAGGAGGAGGTTCATTGAGAGAGATCGTGAGGCAGGCCATGATCGTCTCATGTCAGACTATTTCTCAAATACACCAGTGTACACTGATGCTATGTTTCGTCGAAGATTCCGAATGAGAAAGCCTTTATTTCTCCGTATTGTGCAAGCTCTCGGTGAATGGTCTCCATTTTTCATGCAGAGAAGAGAGCCCTAAATAGGCGAGGGTTCTCGCCTTTGCAAAAATGCACGACAGCTATGCGGATGTTGGCGTATGCATGCCCTGCTGATTCCATTGACGAGTGCTTCCGAATGGGTCAAAGCACAGCAATAGAGTGCCTAAAGAAATTTGTTGAAGGTGTGAATGACATATTTGGTCCAGAATATCTTCGGAAACCTACACCCGAAGACATTCAGTGATTGCTTCAAATGGGGGAGGCTCACGGCTTTCCAGGCATGCTTGGAAGTCTTGATTGCATGCATTAGGAATGGAAGAATTGTCCGGTTGCATGGCAAGGGCAATTCACTCACGGAGACTACGGAGTCACTACCATCATGCTTGAAGCAGTTGCCTCACAAGATACTTGGATATGGCATTCTTTTTTTGGCATTGCTGGATCAAACAACAACATTAATGTGCTAAACCAGTCTCCATTGTTCACACTACTTAGTAGATGGGATATATCCTGAATGGGCTGCATTTGTGAAAACAATCCCTCTACCTCAGAATGACAGGGATAGATTATTTGCGAAACGCCAAGAAAGAGCAAGAAAGGATGTCGAAAGAGCATTTGGAATTCTACAATCTCGCTTTGCCATTCTCCGTAATGCAGCCCGTTTTTGGCACCGCTCAACCCTTGCTAAAATCATGTATGCATGTATTATATTGCATAACATGGTAGTAGAGGATGAAAGAGATTCTTACAGTGGCAACCATGACTATAATTATGACTAAGGGAGAAATCAAATACCACCAGTGGTAATTAACCATGGTCCTATTGATGGTTTCACCAATCTACCGGGCAGAAATGCTTCTATTCGTGATAGATCAAAGCATATTTGTCTAAAGGGTGACTTGGTTCAGCATATATGGGATCATTTTGGAGATGGCCGGATCAACAATTAGCTATATCATGTGAGAGTGCTTAACTTATGATTCAATAATGCAAATCCTTGTCATGTATTGATACGTGTCCAACTGTTAAATTAAATTATTTTTAGATAATTAAGATGTGTATTTATATCTGTATTTATTTACCTTATACTCAAGATTTTTCTTGCTTTGGACCTTTTTTAAAGAAAATTAGACTGCTGCATTGGACATCATGAGTGCTTCAGTTGGGTGCTACTGAGGTGGCTTCATAATTTAAGCACCTAGATAGACTTGCTAGCATTGGATAAAATAATTTTTAGATAAGTGCTTAGTGATATAACAACACTCTCTTTTTTTAATCATCTGTGTTGAAGCATCTTACATTATACATGTCTTTAGTAACAATTTAAACATGCTGCACAAGGGCCTCGTGAGTCGAGAGCCACAAAACATTTACACCGGACGTGCGTAGCCCATCCATAGCACGCCCGCCCTGATCGCCCGCCTACAATTCCGCAATGCACAAGCGCCACCGCGGCGCGCGCTCGTCGTCGTCAGTCCCCGGAGCTGCTCTTGCAGTTCTGGGACGAAATGTGTACGTCCTTCCTTTAGCCCGGCTGCGCTTATCTCGCATGCCACGACGAGCCTCTTCACCCCGAACCCGAGAGCGCGGACGTGCACCTGCACGGTGATCTCCACGGAGCGCTCGAGCGTGACGGCGTGCTTGGACCCCTTGCGCCTCTTCTCCGCCACCTTGGGCGCGTGTGGCCGTCGTGCTGCAGCCCGTGCAGCAGCACGTTGAAGTCCGTGGCGTCCTCGCCGCCGTCCTGTGGCTGCCCCACGTCGCCCTTCGCCGAGGTCGTCCCTTGGTGCAGCAGCTTGGCCGTGCCGCCGTCCTTGTACCACAGCGCGGTCACCTTTGGCGTTGATAGCCGTCAGGAAGAAGTCGTAGTCCATGTGCTCCTGCCGCGACGCGTTGTGGACGGAGAGCCTGTCGGCGCGTCCGGCGGCAGCACGACAACGGTGAGCGCGACGGCGGCGCCCAGCAGCAGGGCCACCGCGAGCACGACGCTGAGCGTGCGCAGGATGCACGGGCAAGCACGTGGAGCACTTGCCCCCGCCAGCGCGCTCAGCCCTGTAGCGCTCGGCAGGTATGCGTTCTCGGTGGGCACGCGGTACACCTGGTCCTTCGGCACCTGGACGATGTACGTGTCGTGCGCCTGGGGGTGGCGCTGGCGCGCGGGCGGCATGGCGACGGGATCAAGCGGGGAGCCGAAGGCGGTGGACACCGCGGAGGACGCCGGCTCGGGCGAGGCGGGCACGGGCGGCGGGAGCGCCCGCTCCGCCATGGGAGAGTGGACGAGGGGAAGCGGCGGCGAGGAGGGAGCGCTGCGACAGGGTAGGGAGCTGGCGAAGGACGTCGCATCAGGTGGGGGCCGGGGCCGCGACGGGCGACTTGGAGGGAAGGAGGAGCGCCCGTGCGCGCCACGGCTTTAACGACACGCCTATTGTTGGGCGAGGGTGGCACGCCTCGGTCAAGGGGTTGTTGCGCGCCGCGCCGGTTTCGCTGCAACACCGTATCGCGCCGGACGCGCGCAGGCGCAAAGCTGCAGCGTAATCACCGTGCGGGCTTTAGCTTCTAGCTACATCTCCGGAAAATGGTAAGTGATTTTTTTAATTTATTTATCTGAGATGGAACTTTAACTGTTGTTGCCGAATAAATTTTTAGGGGTCCACTTCTAGCGTCGTAACACGAAAACCTCATCAATTAGCGTAAATCGGTAATAAAGAAATAAATGGAAGATTAGCAGAGCTTAAGAACTGTATAATTCTGATATGAAGAAAATATTCTGGTTAATTCTGCGCCATGGTAATCCACTAATTCGGCTTGCCAAATATGCTTAATTGAGTAGGATGCCTTCATGCATGGCAATTAGGATTCAGCAATTATGCTAGGAAAATTATTCTTGCTGCAATGAAGTAAATCCTCCAGTAAAGATTCAGTACCGGCGTACAGAACTGGAAATGTATGATATGACTTGGTCAGTGATGCACGAAGGATCGCATGGCTAACCAACATTGAGATAATTCTTTCCTTAACTCTCAGATAGTGTTGTAACATTGAGAGAATTCTTTCCTAGACTCTCAGATAGTGTTGTAACCTTATGCCATGTTTGGTTCAGATCAAAGAGTGAATTAGGGAGTTAATTTGTTCAATAAATGGGGTTAAGTTAATCTAGTCAAAATTATTTAATCTCTCTAGCTCAATTAAACTAACCCTGCAAAAACATGAAATATCTTAACACAATACAATTAACTCTCATAAATTTATTTTTTCTATTGCTAACCCAACTGACTCACGTAATCTAGCCAAACAGTAATTTAAACTAATTATGTTAGTTGCCAAAAATAAAATTAAGATTAAGCTAATCTTGTTGGTTAAATTTAGCTAACCTAGTTATTTTAACCCGAGCCAAACACAGCCAAGATCACGATTCATTCCTCACTATGGTTTGAATCTCGAAATCGTATTAGAAATTCCATATGACTAGACCATATACCTGTGGTTGGGGGAACTGAACTCTTTCAAGTTTGTTTTGAAGGAGAGCTCTTTCAATTTGAATGTTCACCACATAATCTTCACTTTGTTCCCCAACAAAATCTCCTTATACCCGCATAATTTTACCTTTATTGGGAAATTTTGATATTTGCTGCTCCAAGAATGGCAATAGGATATTTGCCACTCCATCCAAGGATCCACATGATAATATATGGGTGGCAATCCTATTTTATAGAAATGTTTAATATCAATTTGTTCCTTTGTTCAGAAGAACTTACCAAAACACTCCCCTAATATAAAACTGCCAAATCGTCAAAAAAGAAGAGAGAAAATCCCTACAAATTTCAAGCACTATCCGTACGTACTATAGTATGTGTATATCACCAATAACATGGATCTCAATAACATAAGGGCCTCTAATTAGCTGAAGTAAAAGTGCACCACTGGTTCTTAAGTTGCATCAAAATTCAGTAGCACCCTTGGGGGCTTTTGGTAGCAAGAATTTTTAGAAGATTCCCAGAAATTAAGGAGTAATTTGATAAGATTTCTGCGTTTGGAACAAAAACTTGGATAAGTTAGTTAGAAGTATTAGATTACGGAAGGAACAAGATTCCAAGAATTTGTGGATTTTGTGTTTCCTTTCAAATAGGCAGGTATCTAAGATTCCCTCACAATTCCTACTGTCTCATTCCTACGCTTAGAATTACCAAAAATTATAAGATTTTTATCAATCTAATTTTCTAAATACCAAACACCCTCTTAAGAACATGTACAATGAGTGATGCCAGTTTTTTCTTAGTGAAGCCATGTAGGCTAGTTACTGACTTAGAAGAGAGAGAAGGAAAAGAAGATTACATTTTCTTAACTAAGAGATGATCCCTTCACGTATAAGAAAAGATTATTTTCTCTATTGTATAATATGTTATCCCTTCCCGCTTATTTTCTAACAGTTTTGGACATATATAAACATTAATTGTTAGAGATGACACTAAGAGGTAACTCATTATATAACTTGTTTTACCCATAAGGATTCGGAGTGTACCGAAGACTCGAAGGATATCAACCCGCTGTGGAAGCCTTTACTCGAGGAGGTGCTGCTGGTCCAGTGAATATCGTCTATTCTGGGGTTTATCATGAAAGCCAAAAAAAACTATCTTCCCTACCACTGTATGTGCCCTCAATCGTTTCTTTCATACTATCATCTCAATTTCCTAATTAGCTTGAAGTAATTTATAACTCTTTTTAGAACATGACATTAAAATTGTTCCCACTAGATAAGTAAACTCCACTGGTATTATTGAATCGAGTTCAGTGCCTGCGTTCTGGTTTGATTTGTCTAGATTAACACGCACGCGGCAGTATTTGAAGCATGCTTCCAGTGACATGGCACTTTGTGATTTACGTGAAAAAACCCCTCTACTAGATTATAGACGTGTGCTCCGAGGGTGTGCTCTGCTCACCCGTGTGTACAGGGGCGGGGTGTGTGCAAAGAACAGAGAAGATGGACCTCCCGAATCTCCAGATCTCACGCCGAAACGACTCGTAAAATCCGGTAAACGGAGATCGCCGATTTGCACGTACGCACAAGCAGCCGAAAGGATATTTCACCTCTCCACGAGGAAAAACCGCCATCACCATGACGCAGCATACGTACAACTGTACAAGAGAGCGTATTCGCACGTATGGTAGTACTTCCTCCCCCTCCCACCAATGCGCAGGAGGAAGAGCTCAGCTAGCCCTGCCCAGTCAATCGGGTATATAAACACACCTCCTCCCCCAGTGCCCTCTTGCGCCTCCTTTTGCATGCCTCACCGGCCTCTCCACCTTCCCCATCCGCCAATGCACCACTGCTAGCGCTAACCCCTGCCCCCCATTCCCCCTTCCCGATCCGCGGATTGCCCATCCCCGCTTCTGGGTCTCCCGATTCCGTCCCGGTTGTTGCAATCTGATCGAGGTTTTCTTTTGGGGGGGGATCGTTTTTCCGCTTCGTTTCTCGTTATTTTGTTGTGGTGGTGTTTGGGTTTGTTGATCTGGAGATGAAGGGTGGGAAGATGGCGGCGGCGGCGGCGGTGTCGGAGGTGGAGGAGAGGCCCGAGGAGAAAGAGATGGACTTACTCCTCAGCGAGATCCCTCAGGTCACCTCGCCGCAGGGGCAGCGCGGCGGCGGCGGCGGCGGCGGCGGCTTTGGTGCCGGCTACGTCCAGGGCCTCGGCGTGCATGGCGCCGCGCGCCATCATGGGTACGCGGCCCCGCGTCATCATCGGTACTCCGCGCCGCGCCACGGCGAGGGCGCGTACTACCCCGTGGTCATGAACCGTCGCGATGATGGTGGTCACCAGGGCGGCGGCGGCTTCCACGTGCCGTTCGGCGTGTGCCCAGCGCCTCCGCCTGAGTCGAGCCCGTTCGTCGGTAGCGGGCCATGGCCACTGGTACAGGCGGTGGACGATCCGGAGAAGCAGTTGTTGGCGAACCAGCTCCGCGGTCTGCTCATCGAGGACGCGCCCGCTGCGCCACAGGGCTTTCCGCCCCCGCTCGTCAACAACGCCCCGGAAGATGTCCCTGCAGCGCACGGTGCGTACTATGGCTATCACTTTGGGGCGCCGGGACCTTCGGTTCACCACGAGCCGCTGTTCGTTGATCAGGCCAGGGCGGCCAGCTATGTCGCGCCGGCGCAGCAGCGCTTCGCAGTGGACGTCGGCCTGGATGGCTATGGCAGCTTCCCTGGAAGCTTCGACGCCAGTATGGGCGGCTTCGTGTACAATAGGACGGGGAATGGCACTGGCATTGGTTGGGGACAAGGGTTGGTGCAACCTGGTCATGCTCACGCCGAACAGTTCTTTCTTCCTGGGCAGGCTGGCGCAGAACACAACTGGGGGTATGTCAGTACTAGTCCGATTGCCCTCGACGCCCGTGGAGAACCTGGCCGCTCACCAAAATTGCACTATGAGTACGATGTGCCTGTGACCGGGAATCGGTATATGAAAGGTGGTTCCAATCAGATGGAGGCATTTCGTCGCGAGGACAGTCTGATTTTTTATGGGAAGAAGAATATGCCTTTTGTGAACCGTGGGAAGGAGAGGAGATTTCAGCAGTATGTCAACAACAGGACACTGGAGCTGGAGGGTCCTAGGATGCTGAGGCACGAGAACATGGTTGGAGTTAAGGGCTACATCTACTTCATGGCCAAGGACCAGAATGGGTGCCGGTTCTTGCAGCAGAAGTTTGAGGAAGGGAAACATCATGTGGATGTGATCTTTGAAGGAATAATCGACCACATTGCAGATCTAATGACCAACCCATTTGCGAACTATCTCGTACAGAAGCTGCTTGATGTGTGTGATGAGGAGCAGAGGCTGAGGATCATTGCCGTGCTGACGGAGGACCCTGTGAAGCTGCTCAGAATCTCTCTGAACACACATGGGTAATGATTTTCTCTTCTCAAAACTGATCAGTTGAGTGCATTATGATCCTTTAGAAGTAACTGGACTCGGTAACCAACTGTGTTAAGTGTTAATTTGAGAATGTTGTGATTTGAGTTTGGACAAGTACGCAGGCAGCAGAACAAGTGTGATGCTAACATTGCAAAAACAATCCTTTCTGTTAGTAACAGCATGCAGATGATTGCTGATGATTTGGTTGTTGTGATTTGTTTCAGGACAAGGGCAGTACAGAAATTGATAGAGACTGTTAACAGCAGGATGCAGATAGTGCTCATTGTTTCGGCCCTACAACCAGGCTTCATGCATCTTGTCAATGACCTTAATGGTAATCATGTTATACAGAAATGCTTGACAAACTTTGGTGCAGAGGAGAACAAGGTACATAGTAGTACTTAATATACAAACTGGTTTTTCTCCTGTGTGCAGACTCACCTATACTAGCTAACGTTTGTTATGTCATTGATTTTGAGCAATTATTATGCTGTCACTTTTTACAACCATAAGTTCGAGAGCCGGTACCGAACACAGGAAATTTATCGGTTGTGATCTGTGGACCATCCCATACAATCTAGTGCAAAATATTAAAGTACTTGAAGCTATACTTGTGTACAAACTCACAAGCATTTCATGGTTTGAATTTACAACTTGCTTTATGCATCTGTAATCAGCATATTTCACTTACATTAAGTAATTTTCTGGCAGATCAACAAATAATAAACCTGCACATCAGTATGAATAATCTTAGAAGTGCTATCCTTGAAGTCTTTTATTAGCAGTTTATTTATGGCAGACAGTATTCAGGAGACTTTGTTTGCTCATGAGAAACTTTGCTAGTGAAAAAGTTACCGTGCTCTATTTTGTTCAAGAGTTCCCATCTTAATTCCATATGCCTCACTGCACATGCAAAAAGTATGAAATTCCTTACAGTTCAACTAGGTATTGTTTCTGTGTATGCATGATATATGAGATCTGGACCCACTTGTCATTCTGTCAATGACATGGGAGAAAATGGGACCTTAATTCAAGTTTTGAGGGACCAAATTAGGACATTCAAGAAGTCCAGGTCCTAAAACGCACCAAAACCAAACTATGCTTATGCTTTACTAAATTACTAGTGTTTAAGTTTTCCTGAGGACAATTTTCTTGTAAATATCTCTTAATTGTGATGATGTCTTGTGACCCTTAAGAGTTTCCCTCTGTCCATGTACTTGACTTTGATTATGAGATCTTGTACTTCTTTTATTCGTCAATACTGTCTTTGACATCTCTATGAGCGTACCTTGTGCTGGAGACGAATTCATAGACTAATATCAGTAGGAACATGTGCTATGCAAGCTTTCTACTATACGGGAATATCTCGATCAAGAAGTGTATTATGTACCAGACCTTATACAAATATATTCTGCACTTATATTTCACGCAATGGTGAATGGTGGTATAGAACTTAACTCATGGAGCAAATATGACCATCTTGCCAACTGCTAAGAGCTCAATATCATGTGTTTTCAGTTACAAAAAAGAGAGTTCAATTTCATGTTAATTTTAGAGGAAAAACACTAAGGGATACTTTTTGTATGTTGTAAGTTGTAACCGATATATATTAGCAGTTTAGCACCTTTTCAATTAACATGTCAGGTAAATCAGCAGTGTGTTATGAAATTCTTCTGCAAGAAAGTATGTGTGAAGTATGCAATGATCTTACTTGATTTAATTATATTATCTGCGGTACATTTATTTCTACTCTCTTTGGACAGTTCATATTTGAAGCTGCTGCAACTCATTGTTTTGAAATGGCAATACATCGCCATGGCTGCTGTGTTCTACAAAAATGCATAACCAGTGCACGTGGTGAATATCAGGCCAAGCTAATTGTGGAAGTATGTGCTCATGCCTTTCAGCTTGCTCAAGATCCATTCGGGTAAACCCTCCCTCTTTATTATGTTGCTTATACTGTGTACTATTGCGAAGGGACATTCTTGCTTTATAACTTATCTATTTATTTTTGTTTGGGAAACAGTGCTGATTTATCTGGTAACGTGTAGATATCCTCAATGACACAATTATGAATAGTCGATATAGATTCATATTATCAACGGATTTTGAATTATTATTAAAAAGGGAAGAATATCCATCTTATGCCATGTCGGTGCATAATTTTCATAGTCTTGATACTGTTTCTCATTTCTCACGTATCTTGCACTGGCTCCACACCAGTATCTTGCTGAGTATGAGTTATATTCACACCCCTTCTCAAAAGGAGGAGAATTATGTTGTCACCATTAACTTAATTAGCCCCTTGACCATAAGAATGCATATTTTTCCATTGTTTCTGTCAATTTAGACTTGTATGTATGTGTATATGTCAATCCAAAATATCTTTGAATATTTCAAAGCTTTCTCAGGTTATACCATTTAACCATGCCCCATGCGGGTGAAATATTAAGTGGATGTAATACCTTGATATGTTGGATTCCTCCATACTTAGTCTGTTGCATTTCACAGACAGCATAAGGGTGCTGATAATAATATGAACTGTGCCTTAACTATGCGAACTCAAACATCATTAGAACTATGTGGACTTTTCGACATTTATTTTCTTGCTTCCTTGTCTAATCCTTTGAGAGTTGAGACACTCCCAACCAGATTTATCTTTTGGTCAGTAGTGAATGTATCTCCATCATGTGTTCTGTTTCTCTATCATGAGATTAATTTATTGATATTTTTGAAGCAGATGTTTGGCAGCACGTAAACTATATTAACTCCCAGAAAACTAATATCCCTTGCCTATCTTCCCTTTTCCAGGAATTACGTGGTCCAGTTTGTCCTGGACCAGAAAATTCCTTCTGCAAATGCACACCTGGCATCTCAGTTTGAAGGAAGTTATGTTTATCTCTCAAAGCAAAAGGTGAGCAGCAATGTGGTGGAGAAATGCCTTAAGGTCTTTTCAGATGATGACAAAGCTGCCATAGTGTTTGACCTAATCTCAGTGTCTCATTTTGAACAACTGCTGCAAGACCCTTTTGCAAACTACGTAATTCATACTGCCCTTGTACACAGCAGGGTGAGTGTCTCCATCCAAATGTAGTTGTGAAGTAGCATCAAATTACATCATGCATAATGTTCAGCATTGCCTTCGCTCCCTTAATATCCTTTTAATTTACAGGGCCATCTCCATAACGCTCTCGTTGAAGCAATCCGCCCTCATGAGGAAGCCCTTCGGACCAGTCCCTGTTGTAAGAGAATCTCTAGAGCCCTCTCTAGGAGGTGAGAGGTGTACAATCTGTGGTACCAAAGAAAGCTGTATTGTTATCATTTATGTTCACTAGCTGTTTATTATTCTGTATCTGCCACACGTTCTTCGGAGTTCGGAAGGTGGTTTTGGTTGCAAGAAGGTTCAAGTTGTCAGCTTGTAGAATTTCCCAGGTGTTACCATCCGTGATGTAGTTTTGCTGCGCGGCTATCCCGATGGTGACGGTGTAGAGTTGTAAAAGAGAACCTGTGTTTTCTGAATTGTCTACTTTGTATCTGCTGTATTGTTTCCCTCTGGATTGTTCGAACAGAGTATTATTATTACTTTTGGACAAGTTGCTATACTTCTTGCTATATATATTGTTGCAACTTGCTACAACACTTCTCTTCAGTGTGGTTAAATGAATTAAATGATCATGCTATGGGGATTACAGAAATTGTTTCATTGGATTGCTCGTCCTTGTGGCCTGTTATTCAAGGTATACTTGGTATTTTGGTTCTCTGCTTTATTTACATTTTTATAATAGAAGTTACACAGAATCCAGCTTGGTTACTCTGCCTGTAGGCAAAATTTAAAGTTCATAGTAATATAAATGAGAAAAAGTATCATGAATGAAAAAATCAAATGAAAAAAGGACAGATGTTACCATTTCTAGGAATCTTTTTCATTATTTTCCTTCAAACTTGAGTCCCAAGTCGAACATTAAATGGTGCTATAACACTATATATACGGTGAGGAGTTTTAGCTCTATGGAGCCATAACTCCACTCTGCTAGATACATATTATTTCATATAAGAATATGTGTTGATTTGTTAGCTTTTTAGTTGTATAATTATGTTTGTAATACTCTCTCTGTCCCGTTTTACAGGGCGTTTAACGTTTTTAATGTGGTCCCATAATAAAGGGCGCACCCGATCACTCATTTCTTTTCTTCCAAAACTGTCCCCGCTCGTAACCGTTCGGCGCCGCGCGTAACGCTTCGAACGCTGCCCGTGTTAACATCGCCGCTTGAGTACAGAGCGCTTCCACACAATAGGGACAAATGCATGCACCAACCAGGATTAAGCCTGAATTGCTCCTTAATTACCTGCGCAGCGAGCAGAGGCCATGCACCAACCAGGATTAAATCCATTGAAAGATTAACAGCGGCAAATGGGTCCAGGACGTGCTCCTCTAAGCTTGTCTTAGTCTTTGCAAAAAAAAGTTAGTCGCCCTATAAAACGGAACGCAGGGAGTAGTATTTTACCAAGACTCTTATGTCCATGCACAAAATAATTTGTCCACTAGCTAGATACACTCTTTGTCAACAAATTTTTAGTGTGCAGAGTGTCATAAATTTTGCCCTCTCTCACATAATAATTTTTTAGTATATACATAGCACAAATCTAGATGAAACATCCAACAGTTATGGGGTAGAGCTATGACTACATGGAGCTGACAGACATTTCTCCACTATACGCACTGTGAATTTTTGTTTTTTAGATCAAAGCACCATGTATACAAATACATTCTTCGGAATTTTTTATGTTGCTTTCATGGTACTTCTATAAACATGTCTCCCAGATTGCACTGACTTAATTTTATCCCTTTTTATTTGTTTCGACGGCTCATACACTAGTTGTGCACTTTATCAACTACATTGGCATAGATGTAGATGCCATCATTAGCATAGGCAAAACCACCTCTAGAACCGGCCAGCTTCAGGGTTGAAGGACAGAGTCATCTAGTAATATAAAATATTTATCAGGTATGCATAGATGGCGTCTTTTGCTCAACGAGAAGAAGCCATTGCATGAATATTTGTGCCAGTATTGTCAGAATTTGTAGGATGATGTGCCAGAATTTTTCTGATGTCTTGTTCAACATGGAATTGATCTGTTGTCGGACTGGGATGTTATTATCAGCTTAGTCTTGTTTTTGGATGGGAGTTTCCTTTTCGTGTCCAAAGTGTTGTTTCAGAGTATCAGAGTTTGTTCCCATTCCATGCATCTGCCGAACTTGTGACTTTTTAATCCCTATTGTCTAAAAGTATTTATGGGCCTATGACACATAGTAATAGAACTAGATCAGAACTCTAATACTCTACAGACTGGAACCACTATACTCCTTGGAATAAAGACTCGAACTTGGATCCAAACACTATCCACGGTAATTTGGTCACTCAAATCCTGTTGGTTGCAGTTTGCGATTTCTTCATAAAAACTCTACTGATGGACCACAACCCGAGTGGACCATCATCTAGAATAGAATCGTGCTTAGGAATATGTTTCTGTACTGACAGAATGAACTAGCTAACAGGGAGATTTTTCTTTTCAAGTTGGGACAATGTTGGGGATTTTCCTTGTGCGTTTTCAGATGTCAGTAGATGATGATCATGTGCATTTCCAGATGTCAGTAGATGATGATCATGTGCATTTTCCTTGTGCCGCAGAATCTGACAGCACAGTTCGATCAGATGTATTTTTGCTCACAGATACGTGGTTCATTTTTTGAATTAGTTAACGAGAACAAAAGGTGTTCGTATCAAGATTTGATTGACGAACACGTCTAACACCAGCATGAAGGATTGCCTGGGCAGTGTTGACATACACATAAAACAGCAATGTTCCTTGATTCTTCATCTTAAATTAAGCAGCAACATCAGCAGTCTCGGACATTTTCCTCTTCCTCTTGCCACTCTCCTCCTCCGCAACTTCCTCTCCATCGTGGGCACCTGCATTTCTCGATGCCTTCTCGTTGACCTTCCTCTTCTTCCCAGTCTCCAATTCTGCAGCATCAACGACTTCTCCGGCACCGACTTCTCCTTCCAATTGCGCAACTGGAAGCTGAATTTTCATATCCAACTCCCGCGCAACCTGGTATATTGGCAGTGCGACCGAATGCGCTGCCTTCAAATGCAAAGCCCTCACATTGGCACGCTTATTCGGCACCTTCTCCACGGCGGCCTGCCGCCATCACATTCTCGACGATCTCCTCTTCCTCCATGTCCAGCCTCCCCACCTTAATTCCGGAGCAGGTCCCCGACCGCAGGTACAGAAGAGTCGAGCTCAGGACCTACCGGACCTGCTCCGGCCAACCAGCGCGGGTGAAATCGACGGCGACCGGGGCCTTCTTGGTGGAGTAGAAGGCTTTCCCGAGGACGCGGGGGCGCATCAGGATGAGGGTGCGGTCGGCGAGGAAGAGGTTGTGGGAGGCGCCGAGGCCGGGACGCGGCGGAGGGAGAGCTGGAGGACGAGGAGGTCGTCGCGCTCGTCGGCGCGAGGAGGCTGGGGGGCGCCTCCGCGGCGCGCGCGCGCATCCACTCGGTAAGGTCAGGGATGCCACGGCGCCGGCCACCGTAGCGCGGGGCACATCGTGCTTTGCCTGCTGCTGCTGCTGTGGCGGCGGCGGCATGGTGGCGGCGGGAGTTGGGTTTAAGGGTTTGGCGCGCCGATAGATCCGTGGTTCAAGGAGCAGATGGAGTATTTAGCTTCAATAAGCGCTAAATGATTCTGCCGATGAACATGTTTTTCAACTGAACTTTCCTCGTGCCGAATCACGAGTGCTCGCGCCACGATGGGTTGGGCGGCGCAACCACCAGTTCGCCGGCAGCAGGCTGGTTTTCAGTTTGCCGGGCCCCAAATCGAGCTGCACTGCACTGGCTTCCTCGCTGCAGCCCGTTCAGCCCATGGGCGCGATCCTCTCTGGGGCCTCCGATTTCCAAACCCATATCCAAACTGCCATCTAAAAAAATATTCAGAAACGCTCGGCCTGCCCTTTCCGTGTGTTTTCAAAGGAGGCGGCAATAGGATCGAGGCTGCTTCCTTCTTCTCTAAAATAATATTCAGAACCTCTCAAAAAAATATATTCAGAAACGCTCGGCATAAACTCGCAAATCCACATACATACGTATACCATTCTAGATATGCATTCATACGGAGCACACTAAAGCCTGGATTCATGGAGTTTGAAAACAATTGATAAAATCACTACATGAAACAAAACCTAGAGTTTAATCCCTTGGATACAGCCAACTTCGTTAAGCATCCAACCAACTGCTTAGTTCTCGGAATTGAAATTACTGATTGAATCGACAGTTGTCAGGATGCAGGAGTTAACAGAATCAGTCAGAGCATCTCTCGAATCTACCGATGTGGTCACTGACACCCTGACAGGTACTTGAGCGTTGCCGACATGGAATTGGACGCTGATCCATCTCCTGCTCCATCCGCCAACTCACCCTCACCCAAGCCCATGACACGATTGTTAACATCAGCATGGCACGCACATGATCGTGCAGAAGCAGAATTTGTCAAAGACCAAGGATTCATGCATCATGAGCACTGACTGCTCCACCTCCGGCTTCCACTTCCGGGTTCCAATCCCATTAATCATCTGCTGAAGTTTGAGGCAAATATTATCGACTAGTCCAACAGTTTTACTCTTCTTTTGTTCTCGAAAACTGGAGAATGACATACCTAGTCAGTCAGTCACATCACATTCTAAGGCTGATACTTCACGAAGTTTCAGTCACAAACTTGAGCAAAATCTGCAGTTTGTTGCACCAATATCCCATTTGAAGTTGAGGTCAACTAAAAAACAAAACCCAAACAGCTTATGGAATCCTAGCATAGTAATGAGAAGAAAAAAAACTTCCAAAAAGCATGGATATAATCCTTTTCTTTTCCAATTCTTAGTAGAAAGCATGGATGTATATATGGATAGCTCCTTTACTAGTGTCAACGGCTACCAAGCTAAGCTACACTGTTATGTCATGATCAGGCCCATGTAGTTGCATACATCATCCCCTACAAGGCTACAACAGCCTTCCTTGTCAAGATTAATCTTGATGTCGTGGCCAATTCATGGGTTGGATCATGGATGGGTTCTCCCTCCATCCCAACTGTCATTAAACTAGTTAATCCTTGCATTACCTCATAACACAACCCTTTTTTTCTTCAACCCTTTGAAATCAGCAAGAAGTCAACTCAGACCTAAGCAATGGAAACCATGATAGGAGTGTGCAGGTCTCAACATAGTGGGAATCCCTATCTTCCAATCCTCTTGAGTGCCTATAATAGCACCGTGTTGACTTCGGACCATGGAGATTATGGGGTTGACCTGCGAATGGCTGGGCATCAATGCCTTTCTGCAAGCCCTGTCTAGCCCCATAAGAGGATATGCATAGAAAATTATGGAAGGTCAACACCATGATGGACTAAAGCATGAGAAGGGCCACAAAAGCAAGCTTTGGATAGACCATACTGATCTGTAAAGTAACAGAGACCAACCAGGATGTATACATACATTGAGCATTAGTAGTTCACAAGTCAAAAATTATATCACCAGGGACATTGATCTTGATGTTCACATCTTCACACTAGGCCCTAAGACTTGTGGCCGCATGTCGAATGACTTCGTGGTAGGCCAAGATTGTGCTGATTGTAAGGCCAAACAAAGTTTATTGTGTAAAGGTGGTTTTTTCCTTCAATTGTTCTTTGATGCGACAGACAAGATAAAGTTGCTGATCAAACCCATGTGACCTTCTCTAAATGTATCAGAGGTAGAGCTAGCTGCTAATAAATTCCTCAAGGTTCATGCATCCATCACCAGAGGCAAGCAATTGTTTGATAGAAACGACAAAGTTACACTTAACAACGTACAATGAACAATGAGAGGAACTACGTCTATGGTGTTGATTGTGATCTAATGCAAACCTAGTTCCCTCTCCTACTGGGGATTTGGATTAGCATTATATTAATCCAAAGGAAAGATGTAATAACGTGGACTCCTGACTTCCCCACATGAATCTCTTGTCTTTTTAAACAAGGTAAACAGAGATCCAGATGCTTTCCCCCTCTGCAGCCAAGTAATTAGTATATTTACTAATGTTCGAAATAAGGTTAAGTGTATGTGTTGAAATATAGATAAACTTGAAGATTAGAGGAGCACGCCAGCTTCCTGATTAGTTGTTTCACGATTTTTCTCTTCATTTCAAGTGTATTATATTTTTTTTTCCGAGAGCGACTAGGTTGATTGGAAATTCCTTAATTCTCAATTGACGCCATGAGCTCTAGGATGCTCATCCAACAGTTAAGTAAAAACAGAAAAATACAAGAAAAAACAAAAACAAATCTTGAGACTAATCGGACAATTAAGCTTGGCCGATTGAGATTTAAGAAATTTCTAGTTGATTTTGCATTAGCAAATCTGAATTTTTTCCTCTAAAGAATGTGGAGAATTGCAAGGGTGAAACTAGTTTAATGAGAGTTAACGACAAGTTGACTCGTATAGTGCCTATGAATTTGACATGTATTGGACTATCGTCGAAATTAAAGTGATCTTTGACACCACCAATATCAAGTCTCAAGACTCGAGGTAAAATGATTCGTTCAAGTGGTGCGAATGTCAGGTTTCTGCACGTAATGTCTGAGAAACTCAGATTTGTGCAAGGACTTTTTTTTTCTTTCAGAAAGGAACCAGGTCATCTCAATTCTCAAGAGATAAAAGCAAGCAACTCTGTTCTAAAGTAAATGCAATTGACATTCTTGCAGTCAAATACTGGGAGATAATATTATAATCCTGATACCAGTTCACAAATTTAGGAAGGAAGTTGCAAAAATATTCTACAAACCATGTTTCGCTCATCTTATAAAATCATATAATATATATTCAAATTTCCATCTCATTTGCTGTTATCCTATTCTGAACAGTAAAAAATGTACAGAACACAAACCAACAGCAATTTCAAGTGCCAAGGTGGTTTTTTATTGGATCACAAACTACAACGTAGACTTGAAATATAAGCATAAAACCTTTGCATGCAGACTAATAATTTCCACAAACCGAAGTACTGAGACCTCCTTCCTGGCAATGCCATTCAAAAAACCAAGCAGACCAGGTGTTGGTGCTACACATGATAAAACCCAAAACCTATCCAAGAGCCTAATGAAAGAGCCACTTTGAGCTATGAATCACATGAATCAAGCAATAACTGCATGATCAGGAAAGGATCGCGTCCCAATCGATCTCCAGCGACGGGTACTTGCGCAGCAGGAAGCTCTCGGACTCGTCCCATGGAGCCTCCGAGAAATCAAGAAGCTGCATCTCCGGGACCACGTCGGAGGAACCCGTCGAGGAAACCTCACTGTCCGCCGACGACGAGTTCTCGGAGCCGGAGCAGCCTGGCTCGCTCTTGACGTGTGGGCTCTCGGATGAGAGAGAACTCGGCGTCGGCGTCGGCGTCGGCGTCGCGTTGCTCTGGCCCTGCGGCAGGTCCGCCCCGTGGCAGATTGCTTGGAGCTTGGCGTCGATCGCGGCGTGGAGCGGTGGGCCGTGGTGCTCGCCGCCGCGCCTGAGCTCGGGGAAGTTGAGCTTGGCGGAGTCGCCGCGGAGCCGGAACGCGGCGCTGTCGTAGGCCAGCGCGGCCTCCTCGGCGGTGTCGAAGGTCCCAAGCCAGAGGCGGGTGCGGTTGCGGGGCAGGCGGATCTCCGCCACCCACTTCCCCCAATGCCGCTGCCGGACGCCGCGGTACAGCTTGGCCGCCGGCCGCGCCGGGAGCGGCGGCGGCGGCGCCGCTGCCACGCCGTACCGCTTCATCGGCTGCGCCACCGCGGCCATGGCCGCACCCGGCCGGCGCACGTGGTGCAGCTGCGACTGGAATTGAAGGGTTTGCGCGGGAGTCAGGTAGTTGGCGCCAAGAAGCAACCCCGCGCTCTGCTCCGCACCGGAGCAGGGGTAGGAGGAGAAGGTCGGAGCTGCGCCTTGCACCATGGGCGGAGCAAGCGCTTGGTGCATTATCTTTTTGCTATCCACCATGTTATACATCGCGGCAGGAAGATTGGAGTTAAAACCGTGCCAATCCACAGTCGTCGTCATGCCTTCTCGGATCAAGAAACCAAGATACACAAAGCAGCAGCTGAAGTATCAGCAGAGTGATCAAGAAACAGAGGAGGAACACACTGACGATTTGGTAGAAACCACCACCAGATTACCAAGAGCAGAAAGTTGGTAAAGATGAACCGAATGATTTGCTCAAAAAGGATGAACTGCGAGTTGTTGAGCGGCGAAATGGTTTGGTGAGCAAGAGCAGCCATTGCCGGGCTCTTTTATAAGCGCGCCGGAAGTAGTCCAGGCCAATGGGAAGGCGCCAGGTGTCCGTGGCGATCTCTTACCGGCCCGACAGGCGTCCCAGGGCAGGTGCCGGTGAAACGGTGAGCACCTGGCGGCTGCTGATTGGCCCGGAAGCTTTTTGACCTGGTAAAAGTCCAGATCTAGCTGTCACATGACTGTCGAGCGACCGTGATCTACGCGGCAGTTTGGAGCCTTGGATGCTATGGTTTTCAACTGCTGTTTGTCTCCAGCCATTCGGATCCCGTAGTTTGCAAGTCTGCGTAGGAGATGCAGTGATGGGTACAGTATTGTATGGCAATACAATATTGAGAGGTAGACCAGTGGTTATGTGGTATGTATAAAGTACGTTGGTGATCTGCGGCCGCCTCGTATATCGCTTGATTTGATGCCCGACAGTCATTCTTTATAGGTCACGGCACACAGCTGATTGCACATGTCATGGCGAATTATCTTTCCTTGTTTGAAATGCAGGCAAACAGTCATGTTCCTTTCTCTTCCAGGAAAAAGGGTGTAGAGGAGCCAACAGTGAGATTGAAGGTGATTGATTGTGTATCTGGTGCATACCTGTCCTGTGCATCCTCCTCGGGGCCACGGGTGTTCAAATACGGTTTCTTCAAACCATCCAAAAATCGACATGTGCATGTGTATATACGGTTGTTATTAGAAAAAGACAAAGCTCCTATACGATGTCTGAATTTTTTAATTATAGAAAAATGAGCTTCCCTAACTTATGCATCATGAGATGCACACATCCTAACGCTTGCAGAAATGTTTGACGGCATCGTAAAAACCTATCAAACAAACTTCTTCCCATAATTTTTCGTGACATTGCATCGTGCTTACAGGAAGATGCACTGGAGAATACACGAGAATGCACGGCAAACTTTCTCGTAGCTGATTATTGACCAGGCAAATAGAGGCGATCAAAATCAAATCATATGTTCGTCCTGTTCACTGTACGCAATACCCTTCCTCTGGGCTAGCAAACAGCAGCCGCAGCTGCGTCGATGGAGAAAGTGGCTTTTGTGATGGTGACAACACGCGTGTTCTGGCCACTGCAAGAATAGTCGAGGCAAAAGGAAGCAGCGAGGAAGAAGCTACTTGCGAGCCACAGAACAAACGCCTGATTTGGAGGAGAATATCCACGTGTTTGGCTTTCGTCGGTGGATACAAGCCAGAGGAACGAGTCATTTGGGGCTTTTCGTTTCAAGATCATCAGAGTTTCGATCGAGCGCGTACAAAATTTGAGATTTTGTTCGGTTTGCTGCATGTACGGCTGGGCTGGATATAATAGCGTCAATTTTGATACCTCTAAGATCAATGACGTTTCGCCAAGGCTGAGAAATTTGCGCGAGGATACATAGAACAAGCAACTGTAACATCATTAAAGGATGTAAAATATGCAAATCCCGTGAGTAGGAAACAAACAGGCTCGCTCCTGCCACCTGTACATGATACCACAAACTATACCACTTAGTCTCGAAAAAAGAAACTAAACCACTTAACCCATTTCGTGAAGCAGAAATGAACACCTGACACACAGAGCATCCCTTCGCAACTGTTACGAAATTAGGCTCCATGACGTCATACTGCAGCTAACTCTCACGATTAATATCGTGACCATTTTATTCCACTAGTCGTAATATTGAGTTCACGTAGTGTAGGATCTATCAAGGTTACATGCGAGAAGAAGATAACATTGATATTTGTTGACGAGATTCAGCTGAAACCTACATCCCCAGAGCCCTTCTCCAGACGCTCCACCTGCATATACTAATAATATATGTACATCAGCGTCGACCCCCGGCTGCCGTCAGTCAGACCGGTTATGGACCCTCGGTTCGACCGACACCCCCTCCGACATTGACCCGCCAAGCCGCCGAGTATCCACCCTAATTCTGGGGTTTCCACTGATCTGTCTAGTCCAGTCAGCTAGATCGACTCTTAGACCGACTTCCCCTCTAGAACTTGAATTTGGCTTGGTTACAATATGTGGTGCCCCTCGACTCGAGCTCTCCTTCTTTCATATGCAAACCATCTTGAATTGACCGACGCCATCGCTGTGTTGAAGCCCGCAAGCCACCTCCGGTGCCACCGCACCCCACTGGACCCATGCCTGCACATAGCCTCATATCAGAGAACCGCGACCACCATAACCCCTTGCAAGCTGGCGTTGGCTCACCTGCGGCCAAAAGTCACCTTTGTTGTAGACGCCGGTTTGACCGGCCGTGTCACCACCCCGACAGACTTAGACTCAACTCCGGTCTGAGCCAGAGATAAAGTTGAGCTCATCCGGTCCGACCACCCCTTGCTTGGGCCGCAAGAAAACGGTCGACGCCGTAAAGGGTCAAGATGTCGGCCTAGATGGGAGGAGTGAATAGGAGACTAACAAATTTTATCAATTTAAAGTTCATTTTGCAAATATGCGAGATGAAAAGTTATCTAATGCAAGAGCTATATGGGCATCACTATAAACTAGTCACACACACAAGCACAATAGTATAGCAACCATAGGAATGCTTGCAAGAAGTAAATGATGAAAAGAAATGACTAAGGAGACATGAATGATTTGTTGCTGAAGTTCAGATTCTTGGGGAATCTTACATCTTCGTTTGGGGAGCTCGATCATTTTGATCAAGAGCACATTTCCGCTCAAGTCTTTATCCCTCGAAGACACACTTTGCATCTCCTCGACTTCCTGTTGGTGATCCTTCCTTTTCGGAGGTGAACCGTGGCCCTCACAAACTTCTTGATGCTTACCACAACTTTCTTGGGAGCTCTCAACCACTCCTAGCCATCTCCTAAACCCAAATCTTCAAGAGTAACAAACGTGATGAAGAATTTGGAGATGAACTCGATGTTATAGGGCTCAACTAATCCTTCCACTCGCTCTCTTAAGATCTTTATCACAAGAATCAAAAGTTTGAGGCTTGAGCAAGGTGCAGAAGCTTTCTTGAGAACAGAAAATGATTTGGAAAAAAGTTGTAAGTGGATAGGAGAGTGGGGCTATAAATAGCACACAGACAAAAACTAGCCGTTGCTTGGAAAAGTATGTGGCCGAAGCATTCGGACATCCATCTGAAGTATCCGAGATCTACTCCAATGGCTCTATTGCACAGCCAGGCATACAAACCCTAGTCTCTGGATAAATAGCTCAGAGTATCCGGGAAAAGGCCCAAACACCCCGACGGGATAACAGATACCCCTCACAGATGGTTCAGCAAGACCGGAGGAAGGGTAAAACACTTTGAACATCCAGAGTATCTAGGCACATATCTAGACACTCCGGGTCCGGGACAGAGGACCCTTAAAAAAGATTCCACGCCCGGAGACACTCTCAGATAGTCCAAACATCCGGAGTATCCGGGAAACTCCCTAGACACTTTGAGTCCAAGTTAGAGAGATCCCCCATAGAAGGATTGGGAGCCCGGAGGCTTCACCCAGACAGCCCGAGTTACTCGGAGGATCCGGGAATTCATCTAGACACTCCGAGGCAAGACAAAGAGATTTTCTATGAAAATGTCTTCACACCCGGAGGCTCACCCAGACGCTCCGGTCTACCCGGAGTATGTGGGAACTTATCTGGAACATCTAGGATCAAGATAGAGAGATTTTCTCACGAAACTGTCTTCGTGCTCGTAGGCTCACCCAGACACTCTGGACTACCCAGAGTATCCACTAATTTATCTGGACCCCTTGGGATTAAGACAGAGATATCTCAAAGGAAAAAGGTTGTATGCCCGAAGACTCATTCAGAGTATCAGGGCCAACACTTTGCAAGAATTTGCTTTGCACGAGGAGTATTCGGGTAAATGTTCGAAACACTCCAGATGTCAGACAAAGCATATGTGGCTAGAAAAACTTGGAAAACTTTTTGAGCCTAAAGATTTGGTTAAGCATTTTGAGCACTAAGACACTACTCTAAACCTTTAGCACACTTCTCTTTATAGTACGGCTTTTCCTTTACTCAGTGTGATTTGTCAAATCACTCAAACCCTAGAAAATTAGTTCTAAAACACTACGAGCTCCACCGTTCCTCTTTTCATCTTTTTAGGGGTCACTGTTATCGGTTGGATCTCGTATGTGGGATTAAAACCTTCTTACATATTCAAGGTTCACATTAGTCCCCTAATCGTTCGTTATTAATCACTGAAATTCACTTAGGGGTTTAGATGCACTTTGAGGCCCCTTATACCAGCCTGTCGTCTAACGCCGATTAGACCGCCCCTAAAGTCTTGTCTAACCTCTCGATCCTCACGCACGATCACGCGCTCGATCTCACCGCATTGAACTGACCTTGCCACTAATGTAACCGATCACTGTTGTGGTTTCTTGTCATGTGGTCGCACACGTATGCATGCCACTACGATGAAACTCTAGCCACCGGTCATACCGGCCATCGGTTGAACCTAAGCCGCCCGCCGAGTGGCTGGCTCCGTGGTCCACCTTGCGTACGATTCGCCCCGCACAACATGATGCCCTACTGATCGACGACTTGTAGATGCACGCCTTGCACGACGTGCTCCAGGCTCCTCCGAGCTTTATGCGCACACTGTCACCCCCTCTACACGAGCTCCAAGCCCTTTGATCGGGCTTTATATGCACTCCGTCGAGCACCCTCGATCTCCGTCGAGGTCTTCTACGCTACCTCTAGATCCAATCCAAACCTGACGCTCTGATACCACTTGTTGCAAATCTCCGGCCCACTAAACCCGCGTTCTAGTCTCTATTGTGACTTAGGCCCGACCACAGAGCATCACAAACTTATAAGAGATTTGGGCTCTCTCCCTCTAAAAAGCTAGCTTGATAGCAAGGGCTACCCTCACTCTTTTAAGTTGTGATTTGCCTCCTCCCTCAACCGATGTAGGACTAAACCTAAAAAATGGTATCAGAGCCTAGGTGACCGGATACAAATCTCAAGAACCTCACGGTTGGCGATCATATTTTAGTGGGCTGGTGTAAGTGGGTCTAGGTATGACCGATGTGTGAGAAGGAATATTTGTTAGGTTTCGTCTCACATCGGTTATGAGAGGAGACAAAACACAACTTATAAGAGTGATGATAGCCCCTGTTATCAGGGTAGTCTTTTAGAGAGAGAGATCAAGATCTCATATAAATCTGTGTTGCTCTATGATTAAGCCTAGGACAAAATAGAGACCGAAACATTGGTGTAACCGGCCGGCATCGCACAACACCCTCAAAGTTAGGTACGTGCTAAGTTCAACCTATCACGTCTTTCTCTTCGCAACACCACTGTTATCTACTTTTACTCAACCCTTAGCACTATATTGTAGTTATTTTATTTTGAATGGTTGGCATCAACTGCTAAATTAGCTTCAGTGCCATACCTTCCAGCCCTAGTTACCTCAAACGACAGCTAATTATCGGTGGCTTTTCATTAGCATCATGCAATGCGAATGATCTTAGACCAGCTTAATAGTAGGTCCAGAAAGCAACTATGCCCATGACCATCATCTCCGCGTCAAGAGAGAGAGAAGACAAAAGCAGAAAGCCTAAAGGAAAGGCAGGCAATACTTATCAGCCTAGTGCCGTTGGCCCGTCAGCATAACATACTCTCTCATCTGCGCATACATCATATGAGTGGAGATAATGTTCTAAAGTGGAAGTCAAAAAACACTACGTGCAGGTGATAATGTTTTAAAATGAACTGGTGGCTGCTGTTCCACACCAGGAGTAAAGAGACGCACAAGAATTAGTGGCCATCCGGAGGGGGCAAAAATTAAGCAGCACAACCAAATTGGCAGCAGGCTAATCATGCAGAGCACGAAATCGTTAGGTCTTAATGCCCTTTCAGGAAACATGTGATAAATTTGGTGATGACATGCGGCTCAGCAACCGCTCAACAATATAACTAACCAAGTCAATGGATTTAAAGAAAGAAAGTAGGCCGAATTGACAAAAGGATTAGGACGAAAATGGGTATGACAACATGACAATAGGCTTCATCATTTTGCAGCATCACAAAAAGGGTCACGATGTTTGCCTTGGCCCTACACAGAGGCAGAGAGCTGAACCTAAAACTAGAGTTCATACATCAAGACAATCCTATGAGGCTATTCCCTTCAGTTCTGGACATAGAATTCAGGAAGCAATATCTATGATACGCTATTTTGTACACTTAAAAACTGTAAACTTGTTTACTCAAATTTACCTCTTCATGTGATGTTAGAATTTAACTTGCAGACAATAGAAGCTTAGATGTACTCTATAAAACTCATTTCATGTGCCTGATAACATTATTATGAGCAAATATTATCCTTTCAGAGACTAACTGACAAGCATATTCTACAGACCACAATAGTCACGAGATGCCTCAAACTCCCTAAGCATAAGAACAAAGAGCAAAGATAGATAGAGCACAGACCACTGTTGCTGGTGGCACTCAAATGAAGATGCACATCTTCTCCTAAACAATTGAATTTGTAAACTAATTCCACGTACAGGTTCAAAAACAAAAACTACTATGTAGTTTACCTTTGCTAATATTTTATGAAATCCTGACCTCTATAGGTTGGAGCACGAAAGTGACAGCAAGAAAATAAGGCAAGAAGATCACATTTTCCCCGTTTATGATATGTACAACTTATGACTAAAATATGGATCCCATTTCAGGACTGAATTCGTCAACTAGTAAAAGTATCATATATATGCAACTATGCAACCATAAGTCCTATATCAGCTGCTTCTTTTCTTACATCTCGGCTCACCGAAAACTACATCATGTCACATGTTTTCGTTTATGGTTGAGGCCTGAGGAGTGTAAGCTTAACCACGCCCTATGCCAATAGGATAGGGCTTTCTATTCCAAAACCATCAAACACAAAATTGAAGGTAAGGCCATAAGGGTAAGATAAAAGGTTTCCCTCAACACGAAAAAAGAAACTCAAGGTAAATTCAATAACCATGAGTATGAGTTTATCTTTTCTCAGGTAGCTAAGGAAACATGAAGATCACACATTCACAGCCATCACATAAATTCTGGTCAATGGGCAAGGCATCATGCAGAAATGAATATCCATTGTCGGTTAACTTTTAAGTTATAATGATCAAAAGTTAGATGTTACAAACCTGCTTGCATTCAACAAGACTAAATTACTTGTAAATCCAGGCCGGTCCTTTGATTCTATTGAATTGGGAACTAATTTGTCTGGATCTTATTTGGCCAGTTCAATCCATTTCAGTAACAAAACCTAATATTCATCGGAAAATGTTTAAGTCAAGTTCCAGCAGAGCATACCCTAAAAACACATGAAAGCCGAAATTCCTCGAAGAGAACTTTTGTGTTGATTGTGGGCTATAGTGGGCCTCTTGGACACATCAAAGTGGAGGTTAGATTGTGGGCGACAGCCGGTGCGGCTGGGCTACAGTCGACCCTACCAGCTTGAGCGTTGGGTGTAGGGGATGTTTAAGAGTGTGTTTGGCGCGCGCCTGTTCGTAGGCTGTAGATAACCTTTTCTCCTATCAATGCGTCGAGACGCAAGGCTTTTGCGTTTTCTCGAAAAGAAAAAAACTTGTGTGTTTATGGACACTGACAGAGATTACATAAATAATCAGGATAGTCCTCATTCCGATGTGTCAGTAATAGAAAATAGTACAGGTGGAATGAATATGGTTTGGAAAATGAAACAGGAGATGGACAGGAGACTAAGCGAAGTGTGCTTCATTCTCATGCTTATAGACATGTGATATCCTCGTCAAAGGAACAGTGCATACATACATGCTCTAATTGTATGTGCTTAAATAGTCATCCAGGAATATGAATTCTTCAACAAAATTTCAATGACGCATTCAATATCTTTTCTACTTTCGGCAACATCATGAACCAACAGAAAAATATAAATTAGCTCTAATGGGCTGTATTAAGAACATGGTATTGACTTGCACAATACATTCTTGACACACACAAAAAATTGTTGGAGATGGTCATGTAGTTGAGGTTATCAATTTGCTGCATAACATGCAAGCTTCAGTTTTACCTCCTCAAGTTCAACATCTTCTATACCATCATAACTTAACCATGAAGATAAGCAGTGATTAACAGCATCCATACCACTATCCATTGGTGAAAAGCCATCAAAATTGGCAAGTTGTCCAAACTTAACTATCTTCCCTAGATTAGCAGCAGATGGTTCCTCTGCAAACTTCAGCAAGATGTCTTTCATAGCACTACACCAGATAGGCCGAGCCATCTTCAAGAAGCAGCATAAAGTTGTAACAGCAAGCCTAACTGCTCCAACGTCAGACTCATCTTTCGTACCTCTTCCATGGAAATCTGAACCTCCAAGCTTCTGAAGTCCATACTTCTCAGCTAGTTCACCAAATCCTACAGAATTAATTCCATGTATGTTGTTGAAGATTTCACAGACCAAGATTTATGCCAACAAACAAATCTTCGGTACATGACAGGAGTAAACCCCTTATTTTGAGCCATTTATTTATGAAGTACAAGAGACTTACCATCAACCTTTCCGTCACTTCTGTAGACCTCCATAGCATTAAGACCAGCACCTTTCAAGGCCCTGATGATCCCATCTGGATTCTTCAATGACCATGGGTGGGCTAATGCAGATATACCCCCAGTACGACTAATCAACTGCACCACAGTCTCAGCAAACGGCTCACTCCCACTGCAGAAACAAACGCACCATTATTCACCAAGCATTTTCCTCAGCATGAAATGCTCATTGGGATGAAGTATTACTTGTAGCACTTACGTGGCATATGCAGGGCCGTCGTCACCAAGGTACTTGTTAAATGCTTGCCTGATGTTTTCTACATAACCTGCTTCAACCAAAGCCCTTGCTATATGGAGTCGACCAGGTGCCACTCCCTCACCAGCGATTTTAGTTACATGCTCCCACTTTATTGGCACCTTCAGCCTATTTAGCTTTGCCAGCATATTCTTTGCACGTAGGTACCGCCCCTCTCTAATGTTCGATAGCATGCTGTCCAACTCATGAAATCTTGAGGGACCACACATACCATAGTATGCAAGAATATGAACAGGTTCACCAGCACCAGCAATTTCCCTTTTAGACAATGAATTTCAGGGGATGTTGTATGACCAGGAAGAATAAAAGGGCAATGTATGTAAACTGAACGGTGAACAATAGTGTAATTCTAGGCCAAAAATATTATTAATAGAAATCACTCATAACAGATCCAAGGATATGTTTCAATCATTGATCAACAGTCATATCTATAGGATGAATACATGAAAGGAACAAAGTGTTCATAGAGGATCCTTTAAGAGGTGATCAAATTTGATCTTCACAAACAACAATGCTAAGGATCAGAAATCTGTCCAATTAAAGCAGCAAATTGTTGCCACTAACAATTTATTTAACTATATGTTTCACCTTAAATGAGGCTTTTCTTGCAAGAAGTGCACCTGCTGCTTTAGCAGATTTATCAACTTCAGACTAGATTTGTGGCTTTGCTGACTGGCATGTAAGCACTAACAGAACCCTCCAATATCGAATCAAGGTAGCTACGTGGTCAGGCAAATAAGAGGTGCTAGTATATTATCTAGGGACATATGTCTTTGCCCCAGTGGGCTCTACCACCCTTAGATCCAACTCGGTTTGTGCTTGGAGATTCGCATATTTTCGTCATCTTTACTATAGCACACCCTCGTTCCACACCTTAATAAATCCAATCCTACAGAGATGCTATGTCTAGAATATGGTCAATACGGTCTAGATTCGACTATCACTTAATTGTTAATTCATTTTCAATGCCTAACATGCATAAAAATAGATAAGTGCAAGCTAAATATGGATTGGTTCATCACAGAGAGTACAATGTTGCATAGTGTAGAGACATAAAATATGCGAATCTTAAAGCACGAACTAACGGTGGATGGAGAGAGGTTCAATGTCCACCGGGGCTCGCAAATCCACACTCATATTATCTATTACAACTTTCCTTACAGGATAGCTCGACAATGCAGTCTTGTTCACTGCCATCATCAGCAGTGGTACAAGAATGTTTACATGAAACATTGTTCTTCATATTATGACTGCTGTAATGTTCTTTACATTAGCCATTTCACTAGAAAGGCAGCATAATGGAGCAGGAGCATTAAAAGAAGGACCAGACAACTTGGACAACCAGAGTTCCAACTGATGAGGGTATGCATCCAATATGATGGCTGATTTGCAAAATTGCATTGTATTGCTTATTTTCACTTTAAACATGAGGAGAAGGGTATTTGCAAGCAAAGAAAGAAGGCTCTTACCTTGGAGAATATAGTGCGCTGATTTCTACTCCAGGAATTATTCTTATGCCAAATTTGTGAGCTGCTGACACAGCTTCCGGTATACCAGCCATTGTATCATGATCTGTCAGTGCAAGAACTTTCACCTGTATTAACTGACACATATCATTTAATCATCCAAAATTGTGACATGCACCCAAGAAGAGTATAACATTAGAACGACCACACAGCCACAACAGAAACTTCGTGGAGCAGCCAAGCAATGCACCATATGAACTACCCAACGCAATCAGCACATGAACACTTCATTTAACTCTGACCGAACTGATAGTCTGATCATCTAAAGGGTGCTGGTTGTTAAAGCCTTGAGAGAAACACACAACTTTCCTCTGCGAAGCTTCAGTTTAACACTCAATTAGTATTAACAGGTCAGCAAAACAAAGGCTACGAGGCTGCTGCTACTACTACTACCCACATCAAATCAATAGGCACATTAACAATCGCTACACAGGGCAAAAGATTATAATGCAATGCTTGGATTTGCTCAACCATCTGAAGGGTATGCACAATGAGAAGGGTACAGCACAGTACAAAGCCGCTAACCGTACCTCACAATCATTTTCTCAAGCACCTACAGAGCAAGCGGAGGAGAGGCCATGACAGACTTACCCCGTTGCGGTGGGCGCGCTCGGACGAGCGCGGAGGGGGACAGGAACCCGTCGCTGTGATTGGAGTGGGAGTGAAGCTCAAACAGCACGCTGCCTCCGCCGCCGCAGGACATAGCGCGCGACCTGGGGCGGCAGGAAGCCGTCCCCGGCATCGGCATCGGGCGCCGAGGGTTCCGGAGAGGGCGCGGGTTGCGCCCAGGCGCGGAGGTAGTCGAGGGCCAGGGACTGGCCGGCGCTGGTCCTCGGCTTCTTCTTGCCTCTGCTCGGCTTTGCCTTCTTCTTGCTCCCATGTCGGGTTTGGTTCGGGGGAGATAGCAGTGGCGCTGGCGTCTTCGCTCGCCGTTATTTTCGGTCAGCGAGGGAGTTGGGCGGAGAAGTCTACTCGTTTTTGCTCGCCTCGCCGCCCTGCCGCTTTGGAATATGGAGCAATTTCATCCGCTATGGACTTCAAAGTTCGAATTTGATGGTTCTCAGTATATCTCAACTTAATAATTTGTATCTCCATTCTTACATTAAAATTATGCTGTTAGTAGTAAGCAAAAACTATACGAGATTTGGTAGAGAAGCACAGAGCAAAGAGAATACCATACATGAAATTAGAGATACGATTATAAGTTGAAAACCCTCAAGGAAAAGAAATCACAGAGACGTGGAGGCATCAATCATTATATTAAGAGTTACAAATAGAGTTGTTACGATGACGCACGTCTAATCATATATCCACGTAGGATTACAAAACGATTTTATATAGTAGAATTCTCTGTCTTCCACGTCTTTACAAACCACATAAAGATGTAACATATACATTCCGAGTTGAGTAATATCCATAGTATATCAAGTCATATATTATGTGCCATACAGGTTGATATTGTTCTAAAATTTACAACTACTTATACAAATAAGTAGAGGATGTCTATCTTTATGGTGTATCGCTTTTCTCCGGTGCTTCCGTGCAAAACCACTATAATACGTAAATTAATGTAAGGATTATACTTAGACGTAGTTAAATTATGTACAAGAATATTATATAATCTCATGGTGAGAATAAAATTCAAAGATCCGCCATCAATAAAACAAAAAATAGATCATGCCACTAAAATAGCACTTTTGAAATCAGGGGCAAAACCAGACAAGAAACACATTAGGTTCACCTCCATTGTAATGGGTTCAATCTTGTAAAATAAACAATACTCTCTCCGTTCCTAATTAGAGGGCATCTTAGTTCTTTTGCAAAGACCAACGTAGCCTTGTGTAGGGATTTCGTGGACTCTTCTGCCCTAGTAAATCGCATGAATACCATTAATTAGCACGTCGTAATCATTGAGTAGCCCTTGGGTCTCCGCCTGCGTTGATCGTGCGTGCCATTCAAACGGCACGTGTTGATCGTGCATGCAACAATAGGCGGGGTATTCTCGGGAGAAGTGAACACATGCGAGTTAGATGCCTTGTATACTGAAACAGCAGCAAAAAAACTTATATGCCTTGTTTAACAGAATAGAGGGAGTAATAAACACTAAATTATACAGGATTTGCTAAATTTCATTGGGTTCGCCCCTGTCCAAATGGTAGTGGCTCAAGTAACCCCATATTTTTCTATCTTTTTCGTACCTCCCAAATGCCATCGAGTTTGATCTTAAAAATTTACATGTTGATAGAATGTTACTTCCCCAACATATGATATTTCTTTAAGAATCTATTGAAGCTTTTCATATATGGCTTTCATAGAGTTTCATTGGATATTTTCTCACCAAGTTGTGGCCATTTAGAACGTGCCAAATCACGGCCCCTCGACTCACCTCCTTACCACTTCATCCCCAAAAGTTCAGAATGTTGGAGTGAGAAAATTTAAAACTCAAATCCCAAAACTTCAGATTGGAGAAATCTGAACTTGAGGAATTTTCAAAAACTTTGAATGAATCATTCAAAATATGGAATAGTCAGAAATTCTACTGAAAATGAAAAAAGAACAAATAAAAAAGGAAATTGGAATCGAGGGAGGTTCGTACAGGCAACGACGACGATGCAGTGGCTGGAAGGCAAGGATAGGGAACGCCAAGGAGCAGATGGTCGGAAAAGAAGACAAAAGGAGCTGGTCCCCTTGCCTCCACGCACGCCGGTGCCATCAAATTAGCAATGCCATCAATTTTTATGACACCTTAATAATTTGACCGTTGTTTGGATGCTGCCATATTCTGGTATGCCCATGTCTCTTTGATCGCAGCATATATATTTCTTGCCAATTCTTGGGCAACCAACATCTTGCTAGCTAAATTTTGACAAGATTAGTTAGGGCACCAATCAAACAAACTCTAATAAAGGGATGTGCTTGATGCGTCGATCTTGTTGTCATTTCATTCGATCCGCTCCAGCTGCAAAATAATTTATCCTACGTTCGATTACAATATTTTTATGGACTGAAATTGCATTACCAGCTTATACCTGGTTATTTCTTCTACCGAATCGAGACAAACATTTAAGATATTAATATCACAGAGATCTACACGGCTAAACCAACGGGCTAAATTGCTTGAAGCAGTCCACTGCTAATCAAAAACATCCTATTATAGGCAAGGACATACCCCAAAATTGGGAGATCAACAGGTTGATACAGCTGAGCGAGTCGTGTTGAAAGAGACGACGGAACAACGCGAACACCAACCGAAGAACCAGAAAACAAGTAGCGAAAAAATAGGTTTCTTCTGCCTATAAGTACACGACGCTCTCCATCAAAAGCTTCGCGCTTCCTCATTCTGCCAATGTAATGGCGTTCAGAACGCTGTGCTTGTCTATTGCGATCGTCTTCTCTGTGCTTTCACGGCGGCCTCTCGCCGCCGACGAAGGGTCCAAGGAAGCGGACAGGATCTCTGCGTTGCCGGGCCAACCTCCGGAAGTGCATTTGCAGCAATATTCCGGCTACATAAATGTTGATCAGGTTACGGGGAAGTCGCTCTTCTACTACTTCGTAGAGGCTTCCTCTGATCCTGCTCAAAAACCACTTGTTCTGTGGCTTAATGGAGGTACGAAAATTTCTGCATACTCTACCTGAATATCTTCGTAGTCTGAGAAATTAAATAGGAGAGGAGAATCCAGGATGTTTTCTAATGTCTAATTAGATGAATATAAGGCCTAAGAGTTATGTTAATCGATTAATTTGGACCTAGAATTTCGCTTCAGCTTCTCGATTTTGACTCTTTCATTTATCTTGCAAAGTGTTAATGCATTTCTAGAACTCATATTATGTTCGCAAGTAAGCCATTCAAGTCAAGAAATTATTTTACACACCAGAAAATGTTGACCCTAAATAGTGGCAAATTGAAATTGTGTTCATGAAACACCTTAATTTGTTATCCCAAACAGGGAAAGTAATCCCTTTCAGAGATACTAACATTCAAAGGGAAATAGTTGCAAAAGAACACATTCAAAGGTAAATTATCTCAATCCCGTTCCTTTTCAATCAGTATGATACGGTGAAAACCTGCTTCCCCAGAAAATATATTATCATGGTTTATATATCCTGATCGTGATCAAAACAGCATGCATATCATGCCATCACAATACCTTTTAGGATATCTTTGATTCGCTTTCCTGTAAAATTCCTGCAAAAGTTTTGTAAAAATCATGCGAATCAATGCTCTTAATCGGAGTTGTCGCTCTAAAACTAGTTTCGTGCTACTGCTATTTTGCAGGGCCTGGCTGCTCTTCCTTTGGAGTAGGAGCGTTCCAGGAGGTCGGCCCCTTCCGTGTCGACACAGATGGCAAGACCCTCTGCCGGAACAAATACGCCTGGACCAACGGTCAGTCAGTCACTATCCTTTCCTGAACGTCATTACTGACGGGCACAAGATAGACCGTCAGTGGTAAACACACCACTGACGGGCGGATTAGTACGACCGTCAGTGGAGACATGAGCTTTACAAATTTTACGTTAAAAAAATCACTGACGGGCTCAAAACTATGCCCGTCAGTGGTGTTGTTATACCACTGACGGGCGCGAAAATCAGCCCGTCAGTGGATCTTTTGGCCCACTAAAAACCCGCCCAGTTCCCGCAATACGCATCTAGTATAAATAAGGATCTAACCTAACAGCCCGCCCCCTCTTTCTTCTCTTCTCTCCCTCTCTCCCCCAGCCCCGCCGCTCTCGGCCTCGCTCCCCCAACCCCGCCGCTCCCTCCCTCCCCCTCGCCGGCGCTGGTGACCTCCCCTCCCCCGCTCCCTCTCTCGCCTCTCCTCCTCCCCTCCCCCGCTCCCTCTCTCCCGGAAGCGGCGGGAGAAGCTTCCGGGCGGCGGATCCAGTGGCGCGTCGGTGGCTCCGGTGCGCCGCGGGGCCAGCGGCGCGGGGGCCGGCGGCGGATCGAGCGGCACGGGGGCAGCGGCGTGGGGCCAGCGGCGTGGGGCCAGCGGCGAGGGGGCCGGCGGCGGATCCAGCGACGCGGGGCCAGCGGCGAGGGGCCAGCGGCGCCCGGGCAAGCGGCGCGGGGGCCGGCGGCGGATCCAGCGGCGCGGGGGCAGCGGCGCGGGGCCAGCGGCGCCCGGGCAAGCGGTGCGGGGGCCGGCGGGGGATCCAGCGGTGCGGGGTAGCGGCGCGGGGCCAGCGGCACCCGGGGCAGCGGCGGATCCAGCGGGCTACCCGGGCCCGGCCCAATTTTTTTTTGTTCCCCAGCTGTATCGCCACTGACGGGCATGGAGCCCGTCAGTGGCTTTTTTAGCACCACTGACATCTAATTAGTGACGGGCCCAAATGCCCGCCAGTAGATGCGTTTTTTGCCCGTCAGTACTAGGTGATTCTGCAGTAGTGAGTACTTGTCGATCATCTTATCTAAAGAAAAACAAAGAACTTGTCAATATATATAGCAGGATTGGAATTTCAAATTCATGATTCATACTAAATTTAGGTGTAATTTTTGAAACTTTCAGTTTTTAGGTATATACCTAATTATAACAATTCAAATAAGGTACATACCTTTCATCAAATTCAAAGATTTTAGGATATATTAAATCATATATCCAGAATTCAGGGTACGTAAGATCACATATTCTAAATTCTGGGTATGTGATTAAATATACCTAAGATATTCGAATTTGAGTGAATTTTTTTAAAAATATGTATTTTATTTGAATATATATCTCTGACTATATATCTAAAAACTGAAATTTCTGAAAAATTTAAATTTATTTTGAATTTATGTATTTGAAATTGTGGAGCCAGGCACCATGGAGCACATGTTAATCATACTGTATACGTGTGGTGTTTTCTACGTGCTAACGATGACGACGACGTCGTGTCGAACGGCACATGCATGCAGCGGCGAACCTG
The DNA here is from genome assembly GCA_019208055.1 of Stipa capillata. Classification (NCBI taxonomy): domain Eukaryota; kingdom Viridiplantae; phylum Streptophyta; class Magnoliopsida; order Poales; family Poaceae; genus Stipa; species Stipa capillata. Next base: position 85,924 of record JAGXJF010004069.1, on the reverse strand, counting down.
GTCTTCCTGGAGAGCCCCGTCGGTGTGGGCTTCTCGTACGCCGTGAACGATGAGGTGTACAAGACCATGGGGACAACATGACCGCCGCCGATTCCCATGCCTTCCTGCTCAAGTGGTTCGACCGGTTCCCCGAGTACAAGGGCCGCGACTTCTTCATCGTCGGCGAGAGCTACGCCGGCCACTACGTCCCCGAGCTCGCCGTCGCCATCCAAATCAACAACAAGAACCCCAAGGCCACCATCATCAATCTCAAAGGAATACCAACGACAAGCCAACCAACAGAGCTTGAGATATATGGGATTGACATGTTACTACTGGTGATGTACGTAACGTACGTGTGTTGACCGACACGTCTCAGATCGGGGAACGCCATACTAGAGTTCGCGGCCGAGCAGGCGGAGCTGTACGAGTACCTGTGGCAGCGCACCTTCATATCGGACGGCGCACACGCTCATCGCCCAGCACTGCAAACAACCCGATGACACGTCGCCGGTCTGCGAGGCGGCCAGGGACATGGCCTACGGCAACACAGGCGACATCAACGCGTACAACATATATGCATCAACTTGCCATGACAAGGAAGTCAAGACAACAGATTCCAAGTGCATGGTACGCTACACGTCGCAAGCTTAGTTGCTGCAACATCTCACCAGCGCTATATATAAGCACTGCAGGCACTGGCGAGCTGAGCGTGGTTTTGTTACAAGCTACATTGCCGTGCAGGATTTGGCTGATCCGTGCTCCGAATACTTCGTGGAGTTCTACTTCGATCAGCCCCAGGTACAGAAGGCGATTCATGCGAATACAGGATTGAAGTATCCGTGGACTAGATGCAGGTAAGATGCACGCATGATTAGTACTACAACTGATGGACGGAAAATGGAGCATGATCTACAAACTTAGTTTTCATTTGTCTTTTCAGAACCAGGACCTACAACCTGCGAAAGTTTGGAGACTCACAGACGACGATGCTGCCGTACATCAAGTCCCTGATCAATACCGGCATCCGCATCTGGTTATTCAGGTTAGCAACAGTTCCATCGATTAATTCGGTGCGCTTAGATTAGCGGAATCAGTCGGCTCGATATATCGGTGTCACACGATGTGATTGGAGTGGTGACGTGCAGCGGCGACCTGGACGCGATGGTCTCCGTGACGGCGTCGAAGCACTCCGTGGAGAAGCTCCGGCTGGGGGTCGTGGCGGACTGGCGGCCCTGGTCCGTCGCCGAGGGCAAGGACGTGGCCGGGTACGTGATCGTGTACAAGGGGCTGGTGTTCGCGACGGTGCGCGGGTCCGGGCACGCGGTGCCGATCGACCAGCCCGAGCGTGGGATGGTGCTGTTCACGTCGTACCTCCGGGGGCAGACGCCCCCGCTCTCCCCGCCGCAGACCAACTGAAGCGGAAGCCGATCGAAGGCGTGCGTGCGTGCGTGCGTGCGCATGATTGATTTGCTCTTGCTGCCTGTGGGAAGAACTCGCTTAGACGTTTGGCGTTGATATACGGGGGGTGTTTGGTTGGGCTTTCAGCAGTTTTTCACTGGGAAAAGCTGCAGCCCAACTAAACGGCCAGCTTTTTAGCAGCTTTTGCCAACGATAGCTGTGGGTTTTACAATGCAAATTCAGCTGTTTGAAAAAGCTGCCTTCTGCCAGCTTTTTGCAATGTGTTGAAGCTTCTGTGCTCATTTTCCAAAATGCTATAGATGATTTGAATAAACCAAAAGCCATATGCTCACTTTCCCACAGCTACAGCAGCTTTTTCAGACAGCCAGCCAACAGCAGCTTTGTCAACAGCCACATCCCAACCAAACAGGCCCATATTGTCACTGGGCTCGTTCTTCAGTTGTAATATTCTTCGCACTTGATTGGCGCCGCTCCTCTCTTTATCCGTATATTGTTTTCTCGTGCATACGGCGGCACAAGTTGTAGTATGCTGTGACCTGTAATCAGTCTGATCGTGCATGGCACCATGGCGACGACACATGGACGCCGAATTCCATGGACGCCCATCCTATAGATGCTCCGTGGATCGCATGCTCAGCGGTTGTTACATTGGGATTGGGCCCTAGGGCGGACGCGGTGTACGGTGTGACAAAGGGCCGCAGGTGTCGGGAGGGCTATCGCTATCTGCGAACCCGCTGAGCCGCTGCAGTACTGGGGTATTTTTCTCTTTCCCGTTTTTCCCTCACTTTTCTATTTCTTCTTTCTTTTATTTTACTTTTTCGTTTTTCTTTATTTTCCTTTTTTCTCTTTTTCATTTCTTTTTTGTCTTGTTTTGTTTTTTTAATTTTTTTATTCCTTTTATTTCTTATGTTCTTCACGTGCTTCGTCAATAGATACTTTTTGATGTTATTTTTTTAATGTTTCACCAATAATTTTTTTCATCAATAGATGTAATTTTTTCTAATAGTTTTTTTTTACACGAGAGTAAAGATTAATACAAGTAAGTCCAACATGTTTGTCTTTGTAATTTTAAACAATTGATACGAGTCTTGGATAAGAATAACTATAATGTTTTTGTTGATGATTCTTTACTGTGACAACATATAGGGTTCATAGAATAAATGTGATATCTTACATCCTGTAAATCCTTAGCCCTTCCTCCTCTTACTTGTACTACAAACGTTCTTATAAATTAAGGCCAATATCAGGTATAAGGGAGGAGCCATATGAGATGAAAACTGTAACATCCCGGTTTTGTAAATTTTTTGCTCTTGATTGCATCATCTCTTGCATGTATGTAAAATTGTAATAAAGTAAAATCCTTAAGAGGCTGAACTAAGAACCAATAAAATAATACGACTAAGAATGATGAACTACGAGTTCTAATAATTTTTGTTGAGCCATAAACAACCTAAACATCATCTACGAATATTCTTAGAATAATTGAGCTAAGTTCTATATGCTGGCTTAACTCAAGTGACAACTAATAGTAACTAATAAATCAATAAAATACTTACCAAGATAACTAAGAGATGTAATTAGAAGGCAACACAACCATCTTTCTGTAATCTTACCTTCCAATCTCTTGCTGCCACGGAAAATCACTGGGTGCACATGGTGGCATGTGCACCCATTAAATTTAGCGATTTTTAAAATCACATAAAAGTTTTGAAAAAATCTAAAAAGAATTATACGGTATATGATGGAATGAAGTTTACACAGTTAAATTTTTATAAAATAATATGCCAATTTGTGATCTGTGAAAAAAAAACATGTGCATATGTCCCCTGTGTACTACTATTCATAGCTGTCCAGTGTGTGTTTTTTTTTCACAAGTCACAAATAAGCATATTATTTTACAAAAATTTAACTATGTATACTTCATTCCATCATATACCGATATAATTTTTTTGGATTTTTTAAAATTTAGACGTGATTTTAAAAAGCTAAAGTTATAGGTGACATGCCACCGTGTACCATTTAGCCGCACTCTGCTACCACCTCACATTTCTTATGTCATCAACTAGCTTCACCTAGCCTTCTCGGTGGCAGCAGCAAGCTGCTTGCTTGCACTGTCTTGCATGGCGATCATATCAGCCACCTCCTTGTTTCTTTCTTGTTTCACCAGCTCGAAAGAAGCCACCTTTCTGCTAGATTAGCTTAGTCATTGAAACTCCTTTTGATAGCACCACATCCACCTCATGCTTCAAGTAAAATCTGTATGAGCCGCACCAGCTTGTCTTCCTTATCTCTATACATATATGTACCTCTCTTTGATGCCATTCAAGCTTCTGGTAGAACAGACCTATCTATTCTGACCTCAACTCTTCTCCAGGCATCCATTAGCTGATCCAAGAGAGAAGAGAGATCATGCAAGAAAGCGCAAGAGACACACAGCCAAGAAAGCATGCCCGTTCCTCCTCTATGTATACACATATATATGTATCATCCGTCTGGAGAAGCAAGAATCAAGAGGATGAAGAGAAGGCCACCATAAAGAGGAGAAGACCAGGAGCAAATCAATCACCATGGGATCAAGAGGTCAGGTTCTAGGTCACCAAGAAGAAGATGCAAAGCAAGAAAATCCTAGGAGCCAGTAGCATCATCAAGGTATACTCCAATACCTTGCGAAGCCGCTGATCATTTTGTTTCACAAGTTTGGTCCAATAGAAAGTTATCAAATTCTTGCCACAACCTCTCTGATTCAGTAGGAAGCCCTCATAAAATTTCCAGATTTTTCTGGACAGTTTAACCCTAAGAACAAATTTCAAAATCTTTAAAATGCATATAAAACAGTACAATAAATCCTCCATTTAGAGCATCATCCGGTTAGATAAAACCATGAAACTTTATATTAAGGCTTTATATGCTATCCTTGGACTACCATAATTTTCCCATATTTTTGGTATGAATTCATAACCCACTTGTAGTACAAACCCAAATATGGGCTAAATCTAAAATCTAATTACTAGAAAATAAAGCATATAATAAAGTGGTACTGAAAATATTTTTATAAAGGTTCCAAATATCACCAGTAATCATTGTGAAAATTTGTAGCCACTGCTGATATGAGTGTCCAAATCAAAATCAGCTTTCACTATTGCATTCCCTATTATGGGATCTTCAAAACTAGACCCCATTTAGAAAAGCAACTTAGTGTTATATTTTCATATAAAAAAAGTCTGGAACCATAGATTTGCTTTAATTCATCCTAATAAGTTGTCTATAACTATGAATGTTTGGTTGTCCGTGCAATTTATTTGTTTATGCAAAAACAATACTCGACTTTGTAACAATAAGTTGCCTGACCAATCTAGTAAAGCAATATCAGGACCAAAATTGATCTTGCTTATGATTTAAAGTTTCCTGATTAATTTCGATTTGTAGATTACCTTCAAAATAAAAGAGAAGCAAGTTTGACCATAAACAGGAGCAAATTTTTACTCATAAAAAGCTAAACAATATCAGTATGAAAAGAAAACCTGTCTAAAATTGTTGAAAATTAAGACTCGAAAGCATGTATCCAAGGAGCAATTGGGAAAACAAACCCATCCAGGAAATCATGAAGGCTAAACCTTTCTGCTATATATCTAAGGGCAATTAAGAAAGAGAAACTATCCGTATTATTGGGCAAATTAGTGGCAATGGTAGGCAAAGTAGTGGTATTATTAGGCAAATTAGCAGCACTATTGAACATGTTCATATCTACTAGTACACATAGCATAGCACAAAACCACCGCTCTCAAATCTTCGCTGATAAACAACTAGAAACTATAACATTGTAGGCAACTTAGTAGTATTATCAGGCAAGGTTATAGCACTACTAAGGAAAACCCATTAAAATTTGTAGGTATAGGTACATATAATTTAACACAAAAAAGCCCTCTTGAACATCTCCCCAATAAACAACTAGAACTTACAATATTGTAGGCAACTAAGTAGATGTTAAAGGCAAGTTAGCAGTAATATTCGAAAAATTCATACGTATTAGCACTCATACAGCCCGCTTAAGCTTCCGCCAAACAAACACTAGAAACTATATTGTACAGCAACTTAGCAGCAGTATTAGGCAGCTTAGCCTCCCTCTACCACGTCTTAGCGTGTCGACGACTCCCCTACTCGGTGGCTCACATCATCCACAGCAGCGACACGACAACCTTCATTTTTTTTTCTTATGTTTCTTTCCTTTTATTGTTGTATTTTTTTCTAAATAACATATGAAATCTGAATATATCCAGTATTATTCTCGTTTCTAAGATCTCATTATGAGAAACACAATGATTCAAACGGATTCAAATCAGGTATTTGGTTTAGAAGGTACATAACTGTTTAGTTTTGGATTCAAATGGTTGTAAACATTTAAAAAAATTGCTAAAGGGACAAGGACTAGAATGAAAAAGATGTCCAACCAATGAACTATGGCATTCCAGCGCGTACAGAGGCAGTACTGATTCAACGTTCTTGGTTCACCACTCCTTGTATACACGACGCGAAATCAAAACAGCAAAAGGACAAAGTACGTGGCCAGTGAAAATCATGCCCAATACCAATCGATGGCTTGGATTCCGCGTGCATACGCCCAACCACGCATTAAAAAGTTTTACAAAATTGACACCATTCACACAACATGCATTTACCATGGCACAAAAATTTGGATCCAAATTTGACCCACACATCAGGGAAAAAGATAAATTCAGTGGTGTATAGTATCACATCTAAAATGAACGGTGTTATAGGCTCCGTTTGACATTGTAGTATCCTTTCAAAAACACCTGTTTGTTTCTATTTATGGATATGTTTGTTAGTTAAAAGTATCTTTTCTAAAGTGTAATATAAAAGATCTTACTAAAACAGTAAAGATTCCCTGACTAACTAAATCTCATAGTTCACGAATAACCACAAACAGTGTGTTAGCACTAGTTATAACTGAATTTATCTTTTCTTTCACTTGATGTGTAAATCAAATTCTGACCTAAAACTTTTTAAATTTCTTTTCTTGACTAGAGACCTAACGAACGAGTATACCTAATCCTCCTATCCCGGTGCCATGCAAGTCATTGCCGTCGCTTCCCCTCCTCTCTCTCCCCAACGTAGGGGTGCCATGGATGACGCTGATTTTCTTAGCCATATCTATGTAATTAATAATATTTTGCTTAACTTTAATTGTGACAAAGTTAGCCTGTCACTCCGGCATCAGGAATACAGCGGCTCTATCACGCCCGACCGATGCGGTTAAAAGCAGAGGAGGCGATGACCAGAGTCAGAAAAAACTGACGCCGTGCATCGCTAGCTAGTAGCTACGAGTCCATATCCATATACTACTATCTTCTTATGCATAGGTCCCAAAATAAGTGCTACGCGCTCTGACTTGTCACCGCGACACGAATCCGACATCGAACTAGCTAATTAGTCAAGCTAGCCTACTGCTAAGTACTCAACACTAGTCTCCGACAACCATTACAGATATGTAAAGATACTAAATACTCTAATGGGTAGAGCTAGACATGTTAACTCCTGCAGATCTGAGTAAGGCGCCTATTCTGCTGCTGATGCTGCCTCTTCCTGCCCGGGATGCACCTTCCCCTGATCCCCTCCTCCCCTTCCATCAGCTCATCCGTTGTTTCCTCGCCACCGACGCCAAGCCTCGAGCTCCTGCAGCCAAACAAAAAAAAATCAGCAGCGATCGCTGATCGACTTAATTTGTATCATTCGAAGTGTACAAGCATAACCATACGACATGTTTCAGTCTTGGGTCGTATGTGGGACTGTAGGGTTGCATCGATACAGTAACACGTAGCACAGACGGTTTAGTGATCTAGCTTGACGAGCGGAGAGATTGGACCGTGGCCCGTGCACGCACAGTACGTACACACTGCAGCACGACGCATGAAAGAAATCTCTTTTTCCACATGCCGAAACGTACAGCGTACAGAGAGACTAGACCTTCGGTACTTGCCGGCAATAATGGGAGGTAGAGACAGAGAAACAGTTTTGGAGTGCTCCATCGAAACGAAATAGATGGAGAGAGAAAGACAGGAGTTCGATGCGCACACGGCTGATGTGAGTTGCTGTTGGTCCCGTTGGAGGAGTGGAGGGTGGGCGCCTAAAAAAAGTAAAGCTGGGATTTTGGGCCGGGCTTATCTGGGCCGGCCCGAGCACGGCACGAAAAAAATAAGGGCCGGATTGGCACAGCCCAAATTCCGGGCCGGGCCAGGTCAGAGAAAAAGGCATGATGGGCGGCCCGGCCCGGCACAACAGGCGGGCCAGACACATCTACAGCACATATAGTTCAGGCCCGACCCGACCCAGCACGGCCCGATGACGGCCCAACATGCTGCGGGCTGGGCTTCGGCGTAGTCAGCAGGCATATGGGCCGGGCCAGCATGGCACGGCGGGCTGGCCGGGCCGTCTGGCCTCGGGTCGTGCTGGCACGGCCCGGCCCAAGTCCCAGCGCGGTGGGATTGGAGGCAGAGGTTCGCGCCGGTCGCGCGGAGAGCTAGAGCAGTGGCGGCGGCATGACCAAGGCAAGGCAGGACGAAGAAAAACGAGGAGGCTACGTGTGCTGGAGAGATACTTCGGGTACTACATGTAGGCCCGTGGGAGGGGCTTATCCATACGGACTCAACCGTCATCGCACGATTTGGTCAGGAAATAAATTGTTTCAAATCCTTACTTACCATTGAAACAAAAAACCGTACTTGCCCCTCATCTACATCAATGATGTGGGTTTAGACCAACATGTTATACACACGGACTGGATTTTTCTCGGTAAATAAGGATTTTTAACTACTGAATTACACAAACACGTATTGGAATATGTATTTCTGATTCAATCACGCGCATTAAACTTTCGCAAAAATATATAATTGTGATACAAAGTTAAGAGCCTTCATTATTTAAATTCAGCTTTGTTTCTGGTTTTATCTTGAACTTAGGTCGTTAATATTTTTCAAGAGCATAAAATGGACAATATCAACAAATGACAGTGTTTCAACTTTTCACATTGATCAGCAGAGCTGTGGCTGATTGAGTTATTCATTTTTGTATTACCGTGATTTAATTACTTATTGACGTGCAAAGGACGTGTAATTTACTAGTATTCCTAGACATGACAAACCGGGTGAGATTAAGCAGCCCATAATTATAATGCATTCGACAATGTCATTAATCCAGAAATCCCCAAAGACAGACACTACTTCAAAGTGAAGGATAATTAGTTACCTCTCCTCGTTGTAGGAGTTGGACCGTTTGAGGGACGAAGCTGGCAGCGGGGTGGCCCTGCCTCCGCTCTCCACGATGCTGCCGCTGAAGTACTCCTTCTCCTCCAACCCCATGTGGCCGAACCGCCTGCACATCTCGCCACCGGCCTCCTCCTCCTCGTCCGCGCCGGCGCGGGACGCGGCCAGCCGGCTCACGAGGCCGCAGCTCCGCCTCGGCTCGGCACGGCCGCCACACTTGGCCGAACCGGCGGTGGTCGACCCGCCGCACGCGATGAGCTGCAGGAGCATCGAGCCGGCCCTGTTCGGCTCGGCCTCGTCGCCGCGGCTCGCCTGCTGGGCGGCCGGTGGCTTGTCGGAGGAGGTCGACGACGGCGGCGAGGTCTCCTCCACGGGCAGTTCCACGGGGTGGCCCCGGTTGGCGCGGGCGGAGACGGGCTTGGCGAGCCGAGCTGAGGCGGCTCGCCGGTGGTACGGGTACCCCGGCTCGTCGTCCTCGGGATCCTCTGCGGCGTCGTCCCCTGTACCCGTCCACGTACTGCTTGTGGCTGTGGGGCAGGGCCAGCGGTTTCGTGGGAGACCTATCGGTTACCCGAAGGTGTGTGAACCGATCTGCTGGTTTCAGAAGGGAAAAAAATAGTTCGTCAGTTGAACAGTACTTACTGTGCTAGTTTGGCAGAGACTAGTAGCCATAAATTCAGATTTCAGATGAGGCATGTACTAGCATGATGGACTTCTGATGCCACAGCCACCATGCATTAACCTCAGGATAAAGCCTTCACGACTTACGATGTGGGTGCAGAAAGGAACGTGCACGGTTTAAGAAAGCTGTACTTTGTTTTACCAGCTCCCTTGGCTCATTCATTTGAAAACGAGTTGACAATGAGAAGAGAGAGAAACAAGAAAAGAAGCTGGTTTCAATGGACAACACGGCTTCTTTTAGGGGAAAAAGGGAAAATTAGAGAAGTTCGCTCATTCATTTTTTCTTGCTTTACATGCATCATGCAAGTCATGTCCATTTTTTGAACAAGACTAACTGAAAGTTAGTTCCACAAGAAACAATGGTGATCAAAAGAAGGGTGATGGTGATCAATACCGGAAGAACAGCCAGGGAAGATCTCGGAGCCCTTGAGGACGTACTCCACGCCGTCCGATGGGTAGATCACATCGTTCTCCGAGAGGTCGTTCCACACGTAACCGTTCTTGTAGTTCCTTCATATCCACACACAAATGCAGCACAACCGTGTGTAAGCTGTAGTGTCCTAAAAGTACATTATCGCCTGAGACGGGGGGCGGAAAACCTAACAGTACTTACCTCTTGCAAGACCATGAGAAGAGAGCGGGCATGCCTTTCCCCCTCAGCAGCGTGAGCCTATCCATCACATCTTCACACCAAGAAAAAGAAGAAAAGAATGGCAGCATCGATCAGTGACTAGCACATTGCAGTTCTTTGAAAGAAAAGATGACCGTGTAGATGCATCATACTACGCAACAACAAGCTTCTGACAGAGGTAGAAGATGGTGGTACATGATGTGCATACATGCAAATGCAAGTACCTTTGAGGCGAAGGGGCTGGTGCGGATGTTGCGCCAGCTCCATGAAGTGCGGGTGCTCCAGCTGCCCGTTCCTGCAGAGGTAGTAGATGATCTGCACCCGCCTCATCGGCCTCGCCGGCGCCGACCTCGCCGTCACCGACGACGCGTACGCCGGCCTGCCCCGCTCCGGGCTCGCCTCCATCCTGCCAACCACCTTCCTCCCTTCCGCTCCCGTCGCCTCCATTTCTGTCACTCTGTCGCTGATCACAGAACTACGAACCAGCTTGCAACAACTTCTCGCAGCTGCCCGCAGGCAGGGGCAGCGGCTTATATTACCCCTGCTGCCTGGTAGGCGTTGGTTGGCCCTGGCCCCCACAGGTTTTACTAGAGGAGACTATGAAACGAGGAGAGGAGAGGAGATCGTCATCATGCTACTATGAGAGATCGATACATGTGGGATGGGAATGGAACATCCTAGTACGTACCAAGCGGCCATGCTCTATTGCTCCCTCCCTCCTTTTACACACATACAGAGAGGAGAGGACACAGCTCGTCACTGCTATATACAGAGAGTATGTCATGTCGCGCGCTTTGCGGTGTTCAAAAGAACCAGCCCGCCACCCACCCATCCGTGTAACTTGACTTCATTTACTCGCTCGGCATGGTTAGTTAGCTCACTTTGGGTTTATTTAGTTTAAGGCTAATTTCATCATATTTAAACTTAAGTAAAATGTGATTTTCCCATAAAATACGGTTAAGAAAATCAATGTCATACTTTAGCAAATTTTGACAAAAATTAACTCCATGACACACATCGTGCGTCATATGATAATAAAATATAACAAACTATAATTATGACAACCAATCAAATACATAGCTAAAAACTTATGATGAGACGTTTATATATAACAAATGTAGGCCGGAATAAGCATCCCTTTTATTTACTCATCTATAGAATGTGCAGAGGTAGCACACGATCAATGTCACGAGAGTAGAGAAAGGGTACCGCACTGCAGGGCGTCATCAAGCAAGCATTGCACTGGTACTGTTGCGCAATAAGTGCACCTGCCGCCCGAGCAGTGGCGCTGGCTGCTGCTGGGCGCGGCCGGGCCCGGCCTGGAGTACTCCTGCTCCTGCTGGGGCGCCGCAGTGGAGAGCAAAAATAAGCTCGTCGATCGCAGGACCCCGCGGGCGCAGGCAAGGCATGGCCCTCCCTTTTGGCCGCGCGCGCCTTTTCCTGGCCGCGCTCGTCCCTGTTTGTTAGTTGGGTGTGTGGACTTTTTAACCCTCTGCCGTCTAAAATAGATATAAAAAATAATTTAAACAATAAGTTAATTCTAGAGCTAACTCTAACTAAAAAGTTAGCATTAAATATAGCACATATAAAGATAATAAGATTGACTCTAGAGATTTTGTTTCTCGTAGAGCTAGAGCCTGAGAGTTAGTTTCATTCTCTCAACTCCTCATCTCTCCTCCACATTAGTAATTATTCTATATTGTAGGACAAAGAGTTAGTTAAAATTACGTCTTTATAGATGTTCACATCCTCCACATCAGCAATTATTCTACGTAGCAAGACAAAGAGTGCCACATAAGATAATTGCTGATGTGGAGGAGAGAAAAGAAAGAGAATGAAACTGACTCTTCATGAAGAGTTAGGCTCAACGAAGAACAAAATTTCTAGAGTCAACCTCGTTATCTTTGTATGCTACTGCATTTAATACTAAATTTTTTGTATAGAGTTGGTTTTTGAGTCAACCCATTGTATGAGTTATGTTTTATATCGACTCTAGATGATATAGTGGGGTTGAAGAGTCAACAACTGACTTTATCTTTATAAATGTCCAAAGATTGACTTAAATTTGTTTATGGTTGAAAGAGTAAGGATATCTACAAAGGTAGTGTCAGCCGTCGACTCTTCGAACCATCCATATCATCTAGGGTTGATGTTGAAATTAACTCATATAATGGGTTGCATCTTGAGCTAACTTTACATGAAAGTTAGCATTAAATGTTACAGTGTACAAAGACAATGAGGATGACTTTAGAGCTTTTATTTTTGTAGAGCCTCACTCTTCACGAAGAACAAGTTTTATTCTATTTCCTCCTCTTCTCTCCTCTACATCAGTAATTATTTTAGGGCATCTATAAAGGTATAGTCAGCCGTCAACTCTTCAATTCCTCCACGCCATCCAGAGTCGTGTCACACCTTGTTTTCTAATAAATTTGCAATTAAATCTATGATATGGCAATATAGTTGTGACCCATTAGTTGTTTTGCATCTTCTTAGGTTTTATGTATCTTTTGGAAGTATGCCATTGTATGATATTAATAAATCAAAACCACATGTGTATATAGCATACGTATGATGTGACATCAAATATTCCATCCTCATATTTTCTCATGATCACCCATATATCTCATAAAAGGGAATATAGGCAACTATACAGTATATCTATAAGAGAATTTCATATTTGCCACTTAAAATTTGATGGGTTCCAAATATACCACCAAAAAAATCCTTCTTCCAAATATGCCATTGAAATGTTGCACTGGTTCCATATATGCCACTAACGTCAGTTAACCATTAGTTGACTGCTAGTTAACCGCTAAGTGGCTATTGAAAAGATAATTTTGCTCTTTCTATTGTCTTTCATATATGTCACTTTGGAGTAAATGTTGTAGCTGTGCTTGTGGGCATGTTTTTACATATGTTAGAGAAAATATTTCCTGAAATTTTTGTTGCATTTAACAATTGAATGGCGCATAATAATTGGAGCACATTTCAACAACATAGGAGATAATTAGAGCAAATTTTAACAACATAATAGTAGATAATTTGAGCAACAAAACTCTTCATTTTAGTATACATTCAAATTATTACAAGAAAATTTATCAACTAAAAGTGCATCTTATGGTCAACTAACGATCAATTAGCGGTCAACTAACATTCAACTGACGTCAATGGCATATATGGAACCGGTGCAAAATTTCAGTGACATATTTGGAAGAGGGACTTTTTTAGTGACATATTTGAAACCGGTCAAATTTTGAAGGGCATATATGTAATTCTCTCATACCGATATGTATGTATATACAAACCCTCATTTCCTTCTCACCTGGATAAAAAGTTAAACCCTGAATCAAATCCATGACCTTATGTTCATGAAACCAGTGGGACATGAGTCTGCCTACTTCTACATCCCTTTCATATCATCCCTACATCCCATAGTTCTCTTTGTGGATACCTTGTCCCAATGTTTCAATATCCTATGATCACATGCTTCTCCTTGACACAAAAAATTCCAAATAAATTCTGAAATTTCCTACAGGGGGACGTCACTGGCAAGCCCATCGGCCTATTCTTTACAAGCGCTGGCGAGATCTACCCCGCCTATCCCATTGATCTGCTCATCGCCAGCCCTAGCCATCGCCACCATTCGCTCCGCTAGGGCGCCCTCTACTCAACTCGGTCGTTGCCGTTGTCCAGAATACTGTTGCTTGCCGCCAGTGAGCCACCACCGCATCACCGCTCTCCCTCCCTCTCTCTTCTCTCTCTGTGGGCATGGGAGAAGCTGTTCGAGTTTAAGTCCCCGGCTAATCCCACTGACAGCGGGACCCGCGTAATGGTTTCAAACCTGTGCAGTGCCACTGTCAGGTTAAGTGGAGATGCCCTTCTCTCCTTTACGCTTTCCCTTTTGGAAGGCATAATCTATGCCGATTCCCTTTCCCATTCTCTCTGTCTCTGCTTTTTCTTCGCCGAAGACATCTCCACGCTCTACGCCATCGACGTCAGCCCTAAAATCCACACCCAGTTAAGGGCCTGTTTGGTTGGGCTATGGCTGTTGACAAAACTGCTATCGGCTGGCTGTTTAGAAAAATTGTTGTGGCTGTTTCAAAGTGAACATATGGCTTTTGATTGATCCAAACTGTCGACGAGTAAACGTCTCTAGCGGTGGTCCGAATGGACCCCCTTGTTGGTTCGGCCTGGGGCGATATAGAGTTCTTCTTATGAGCCGGTGATGGCGTCCCCAAGGATGAGGGCGGTTATGACGCTTGATGCCGGAGACACAGGGATTTTTCCAGGTTCAGGTCACCCGGAGGTGTAATACCCTACGTCCTGCTTGTTTTTGTATATATGTGTGTATATGGCAAGTATGATGAGTTACAGAGGTACGCACTGTTCTTCTTCTAGCTCTAGCCCGGAGGAAGAACGGTGCTTCTTTGATAAGGAGTAAACTTAGAGAGATCTAACCTAGGAAAATCAGCCAACCCTTTGCATGGACCAGGCTCTCCCCTTATATACTCGGGGGAATACCACATAGGTCGGCAAAGGAGAACATGAGCTATACTTGTGCTGTAGACGACGTGGGCGCTACTGGAAGCGCCCACACCTTCATTTAATGCCCACTTGAGACCTTCGGCCGGGCCGTCGCCTCGCGGTGTGTCGGAGCAGGGGCTCTGACACCTTTGCCTTCGGCGGGCCCCGCGGACGGAGACTTACGGGGTTTCTTCTGACTGGGTTGGTAAGACGTCCTCTCGCGGGCCCCATAGGTCAGCCTCTCATGCCGCGCAATTGATCGCGCGGCGGCGTCCCCCATGGGGTAAAAAGGGTTGACAGCGACAGGGCGTGCGAGGCGGCGCGCTTGGTCGGTCAAAGAATCTGTCAGCCCGGGCCCACCCCTCAGAGAGAGAGAGAGATAGCTTACAGAGCTTATCGCCTGCACCGGTGGGACCCGGCCTGATCGTCATCATGCCCCCACAGGGCTTTGGGTTCCCCGTCGGAATGACAGGCATTAAATGCCTCCGCCAGGGCGGAGGCTTGCTGGAGAAGCTTGGCGCCGGACGACGTGCATGGACGAGGGCTCCACCAGAGGACACGTCATCCCCCGGGCACTCGGTCCCGAGTGACCTCCTTCGCTAGGAGGGGCGCCAGTTGTCTTCTACGCGCCCCTGAGCAACCCCGAGCGCTCGCGGAGCACCCGCTGGGGGGCCGCTCGGGGCGCCTTGAAGGGGGAGCCCGAGGGAGAGTGCTCGGGGGGCGGACCCCGAGCGCTCCCCTGGGCCCCTCATCTGCCAAGATGCCGAGCGCTCGGGAGGGGACCCCGAGCGCGCCTTTCGCCTTCTGGGACGCCGAGCGCTCGGGGACGGACCCCGAGTGCTCGCTCAGCGCATGGGCCGTGGATTCCCGGAGGCCCACGATTCCTTCTGGTTTGCGGATGCAGCCTCTGGAGGAGAACCCCGGTTCCTTGGGATTGGCCGCGGGCTTCGTACGACGACCCGGGTGGGGCCCAAGGCCCCAGCGACCGGAGCGCCACGCGTCACCCTCTGCGGCATCCGGTTGGCCTCCGCCGGCGGTTAGGGGTACCCTGGGCCCCATTCCGCCGACAGTAGCCCCCGGCCTTATCTCCCAGCAATGGCCCGAAGGGCTGCGACTGGGGATAGGGCCTTTCCTTCTTGGGCCAAAAAAGATGCCGGCCCATTCTGATGCGCCCTGCGGAGGGGCGCTTTTAATGCGCCGCGCGCGGAGCGGGAGCGACGCCCAATCCGCCCGCGCCACCTGGCCGCGGCGCTTCGGGTTACGCCCGCGCGGGAAAAGCGCGCTGCTCCGGACGGTTGCGTGCCCCGGATTTCGCGCGACTGCAAATTCACTGCCAACGGCAGTAAATTGACAGTCCATCATTGTTTTTGGAAACCGTCTTGCGGTTGATCTTCTGCGGTTTTCTTTTTTGAAAAGAAAACCACTTCTCACTTTTGAACTTTTCGCCTCCTTGCGCAAACGCTCTGTCTCCCAAAGTACTTGCGCTTTCTTCGTCTTCTTCCTCCCGCCGCCGCCATTTTCGCCTCCCGAAAGCTTTCTCCGCCACCAATTCGCCACCATAATGACTCGCCGCAAGACCCGGCAGAGCGGCTCCCCGACCCCGAGCTCGCCTAGCGTGCTCCAGAAGTCCCGCCTCCTCAACGAGGAGGCGATGGACAAGGTCCGGGGCATCGTGGTGCCGGAGGGCCGCCCGAACCCGACGGTGGTGCGAGCGGCGACGTACCCGCCGAACCCGCGGGCGAACGAAGCGGTGATCTTCACGAGCTTCCTGGGGGCGGGACTTCTGCCGCCATTCTCGGCGTTCTTCATGGAGGTCCTCAAGGATTATGGGGTCCACCTTCTCCATCTCACCCCCAACTCCGTGGTAGTGCTGGCGATCTTCGCCCACCTCTGCGAGATGTTCGTCGGGGTGATGCCGTCGGTGGCGCTCCTTCGGCATTACTTCGTCCTCCGATCGGTCGGGAGGACGCGGGGCTCCGGCCGAGCGGAGGTCACCGGCAGCGCCAACTTCCAGCTCCGGGGAGGGAAGGAGGCCGATCCTTACATTCCGCAGAAGTTGCGGAATAAATGGGACGACTGGCGCCAGCAGTGGTGCTATGTCAACACCGACCCGACGACGGAACTGCTGATCCCGGAGGCGCCGGCGGAGCACACGAAGGCATGGGAGTACATTGACCCGAGCGACAAGGAGCTGTTTTTGGCGGTGGCGCGCATCACCCAACTTCAGGAGCTGGGGCTGACGGCCACCATGGTCGTCGGCGATTTCCTCCGACGCCGGCTGGCGCCGCTACGGGAGCGCGCGCGGACCGGCGTGGATGTACACCGGCGATGATGACTTCTGCCGGACGGAGGTCGGCGCTGGCAAGAACCTGACCCCTGCCGTGGTGGCGATGTTGCTGAAGGTGCTGCTCGGGGAGCAAGATCCTTCGCAGGCCGAGCTCGCCCGGCCGGACCTGCCACTCTGCGTGCACGCGGACCGGCAGAGTATCCTGGACATGATGCCGGTGTGCGATGCGCACGGCTTCGTGTCCGCGCCGAGAGCTGGCCCGCGCGCGCCGGCTGGGGGCGTTCGAATCTTCTCAGATGAAGACGAGGTGCAGGCGCGGGCGGCCAGAGCCGCGAGCGCCCCGGCGGCAGATGTTGCTGCCGACCCCGCCGATCCGAAGGGCAAGGGGCTAGCCCCGCCACCTCCGTCTCCACCACCGCAGGCGCCGGCGGCGAAGAAGAAAAAGACGCCGAAGCCGGCCGTGGTGGGAGACGTTGGGCAGGGAAGCTCTGCCCACGCCGGCCTCAAGTTCGGGCGGTGGCCCTCTGCGCCGCCTCCGCCGCCCCCTCCGCCCGCGGGCCCTCAGGCGCCAGGGAATGGAGGCGGTGGCTCGGGGCGAGGGGCCACTGGGACCGCGCCGACTGGAAGCTCGCCAGCGGCCGGCGCGGACGCCGCCACCGGACAGAAAAGGAAAAACCCGCCGGGATCCTCCGACCCGGACTCGGTTGTCCCGAAGGGCAAGTGGCGGTAAGAATGAACCTCACCTTTGCCTTATTTTGCTTGAGTATCGTGCTCGGGAATTGACCCCGAGCCTGGCTTTGTTGGCTTTTCAGGGCGAAGAAGACCAAAGTGTCCCCGAGCCCTTCTTCGGTCCCGAGCGCTCCGGTTGCACCGAGCGCGGGTGGGGACGCGAGAGCGGGCGAGGCCCCGAGCACGCAGGCGGCCGCGCGCGAAACCTCGGCCTTGAGCGGGACCTCTGTCCCGAGCGGTTCCGCGGCGCCGAAACCGAGCGCACCGCCGGCCCCGAGAGCAACTCCGACCCCGAGCGAGAAGCCAGCCCCGAGAGCCGAGGCGGTCCCGCGGGAAGAAGCTGCTCCGAGCGCGGAAACGGCCGCGCAGGGAAAAGCGCAGGCGCCGCCGGAGGTTGCGCGGGCCGACGCAGAGGCGCCGGGCGCCGATCCGGAGGAAGAGCAGGGGCCAAGTGCTGCCGGGCCCGAGGGACAGGCGGCGGCACTTGGGCAGGAGCCGAGCGCCGCCGGAGCTGAGGAGCAGGCGGCGGAGCCCGAGCAGGAGACGGTTCCCGTGGAGGGAGCCGACAGCTTTCGGCCCGAGAAGGGGGCCGGCGGCTCTATTGTGGTGGAGTACCCCGAGTCTCGGGAGGAGGTGCTCGGGTGCTCCACCTTGACTTTGCTGCCGCGGGTGCAGCGCGCTGCGCGGCGCGACGAAGCATCCCGGGTGATCCCCCCCGACGCGTTCGACGCCGCGCGCGCCGCCATCAACAAGCTTCAGGAGGACTTCGCCACCAAGGAGGCGGCTTTGGCGGACAAGGAGGCCTCGCTGGAGGATCGGGAGGCCTTGCTTGCGGAGGCGGCGGAGTCCTTCTTGGCTCGCTCCCGCATCGCCAAGCGGGAGTACGAGGAGGGCATGGCCGAGGTCGATCGCCTGCGGGAAGCCATGCACGAGCTGAAGAGGGAGCTCATCGAGAAGGAAAACCTCCTTAATGAGCGAACCTCCCGCCTCATTCGGATCGAAGCCAAGGTAACCTCGCGCGAGCAGGGCCTGAAGCAGCGGGAGAAGGACGTCGCTGACGCGGAGGCGCGGCTGGAGAAGCGCATCGCCGACGCGGACCGACGCGACGAACAACTCACCCTTCGCGAAGGTAACATCGAAGACCGGCTGGCTTCGCGCGAGGAAAGCTTGAAAACGCGGACCGCCGACGTTCAGCAACGCGAAGAGCAGCTCGCCCTTCGCGAAAAGGAGACTGAAACGAAGGAGGCGGTGCTTGCCAAGCGCGAAGGGGACCTGGAGAAGGCGACCGACAAGCTGAACGCCGAAGTCCAGGGCCGCGTCGATGCTGCCCGTGAAGAGCTTGCCAAGGAGATGGCGGATCTCCGCACCCGCATCCGAGATCTCGAGGGGCGGCTTGAGGACTCGCGCACTTCCGAACGCACCCTCCAAACCAAGATCCAGGAGGTGGAGGAGGCGAGGAAGCGCGAGAGCTCGGAGGCCGCCGCTGCATGGCAAAAGGTGGAGGAGGCCCGCCTCGGGCTGCTTGGCGAACGCGCGGAGCATACGCGCCTGATGAGGGACATCTTCTCTCAGGCTCGGAGGGCCGTTCGAAACGCCGGGCTTGGGGACGTCAACTTGCCGGAAGGGCTCAAAGCCGACACCCCCGGGGGCGTCGCCTTGGGCTTCCAACAGGTCGCGGAGCGGCTTGCTGGACTTGGGGACGCCATGACCCGCCGGCTTGAAGAAGAAGGCCAGGAGCTGGCGCTCGCGGTGGCGGAGCACACCTTGGCGTGCTACTGCAGCCGCGACCCGAGCTTCTCCTTGGAGCCCGCCGCGCAGGGGAACGACGAGGTCGCCGACGACGAAGCTCGGAAGGAGATTCGAAAGGTGGCCGACCAAATCGCCCAGCGCTTCGTCCGCGAGGTGGATGCCGGTGACGACGACGGCGACCGCTCGGGGTAGCTCCTTCTTTGTTTTATATTTTGCCATCCTTAGTCCGGGGGATAGAAACCCCTTTGTAAGAACTTGTGCTTTATTGGCGATTTTTTGTAGTGCAAAGAACTGCTGGCCGGAAGGCCTTTTGCTCCTTGCTTTCCTTTTATTGCATTTGTACTGGACTTGGCTCCGAACACTTCGCTTTAGTTGTGATTTCGGGCGTGGACTTGGCCTCCGACGCCTTACTTTCACAACTTTTTTCGTTCGAAAATAGTTCCGAACGGTTTCCACCTTCGTCTTTGGTGGCGCATCTGGCTCTTGCTCGCGGACAGCCGAGGACGGCGCTCGGGACGGACCCGAGGCCCCCAGCCCCCGAGAGCTAGACGTGCCGCTACTTGGAAAGACTCCTGCCCGAGCTCGGGATCAGCCCCCGAGCGCTCCTCTTTGGCGTGAGGCCCCCAGCCCCCGAGCGCTTGGGGTCCAGAGGACGAGCTCCAACTTCGGACTTTTCCTGCAGAATTTGCCCAAGTTTTTGCGCTCGGGACAATTATTGCAACAATTAACTGTTGATATGTATTGCGTTAATCATTGTATCTACATGATTTTTCCTAACTTTGAGAACTTTCATTTTAACTCGGCAATGCTTCCTTATGTTTCTAGAAACGCTACTGGAAGACACCGCCGGGCGCGTGTGAAAGCGCGTAGGGTACTTGGGCGGCTTATTTACCAGGCTGATGTCCAGGGTTAAGAAACCAGGCAGGACACCAGGGCTTTGAGCGGACAACCCGAAGCGCTCCCCGTGACTTTCATCGCTGCCTTCAGGTATAAACCCATCGCGAGCACAGAAGGCAGTTGGGAAAAATTGGCGAGGAAAAAACTAGTCGTTCATATATAGTGCTCGGGAGCTTTGAAAACATAGAAATGCGATTTAGAAGCTTAGCTTAGAGATCGGGCCTCAGGGTGACTTGGCGCCCTGTGACTTGGTATTGATCTGGCGGGCGGTGCCCGGGAACTTCATCATGGTGAACCTGCTCACTTTGCGAATGATTATACGGTTTTCTTAGCAAAAGGGGTGTTTTCCACAGGTCCCGAGGGGGGTTTGCCTGTTAACGCGGCCCTCGGGTTTTCGGGTCGGCCGACCTGTCCCGAGCGCGAGGAGTGAAGCTATCCGGCTGACATGAAGTTGGGTGGCGCTCGGGTCTTGCTGACCAGCGGAGCACGGTGGCCAGGGGCTTATTTGCCCTGACTCGGACGTGCTCGGGGTACAGCTAATTGCCCGAACGTCTTACGGCCCGACAACAAGTATTTGGGTAAGCTTGACTGCTCGGGCTCGGAGCGGTGGGACCTACTCGCACCGAGAGATGGGGGCTCGGGAGCCCCGCACCGCGCGGAAAGCCACGCTTTTGCTAACTATGGAGGAAGCGTTGATATTGATACTGAATTAAGGAATATAAACTTTGCATGGGGGATTCATATCAAGGAAAAAGGCATCTTTATAGACCATAATGCTATGTAAATAGCTGGGAATACAAGGGAGCCCCCGAGCGAGGGTGCGAGCGCGCGGGATACTTGGGTGACCTTTGGCCGGACCGGCGCTCGGGGTTCGGGAACCAGACCGAGCGACCGGGCCATGGGGTGACGAACCCGACACTTCCCATGACTCGCTTTTGGCACTCGGGGAGCCGGCCCTAAAAGCAAAAACTTACCCGGGCTATTCACGGGAAAAACTTGCGCAGGTGCTCGATGTTCCAGGAGTTGGTCAGCTCCATTCCGTCTTCGGCAGCGAGCCTCACCGAGCCTGGCCGAGTGACTCGAGTCACTCGGTATGGACCTTCCCACATAGGGGAGAGCTTGTTCTTGTCTTCCCGCGTCTGCGCCCGACGAAGGACCAAGTCCCCGACTTCGAGAGACCTTGGCTTGACACGACGCTCATGGTAGCGGCGAAGGCTTTGTTGGTATCTGGCAGCGCGAAGGGCCGCTCGGCATCTATGCTCTTCGAGGAAGTTGATGTCTTCGAGTCTGCGCCGGTCTTGATCTTCCTCCGAGTATGCCGCGACCCGAGGGGAGCGGAAGGCGAGCTCGGAAGGAAGCATCGCTTCTGCCCCGTAAACGAGGAAGAAGGGGGTTTCACCGGTCGCCCGACTGGGGGACGTCCGGATGGACCAAAGGACGGCGGGGAGCTCTTCTATCCAGCCAGCGCCGCATTTCTTGAGTCTGTCGAAAGATCTTGTCTTGAGCCCCCGAAGGACTTGGGCGTTTGCACGCTCAACCTGCCCGTTGGCTCGGGGGTGTGCGACAGAGGCGAAGCAAATTTCTGTCCCGAGGGCTTGGCAGTACTCGAGGAAAGCATCGCTCGTGAATTGTGTGCCGTTGTCGGTGATGATGCGGCTGGGCACCCCGAACCGGCTCATGACGCCTCGGATGAACTTGATCGCCGATTGTTTGTTGATCTTGACGACTGCCTCGGCTTCCGTCCATTTGGTGAATTTGTCGATGGCGACGTAGAGGTACTCGTAGCCCCCGACTGCTCGGGGGAACGGCCCCAATATATCCAGCCCCCAGACCGCGAAAGGCCATGAGAGGGGGATGGTCTGGAGTGCCTGAGCGGGCTGATGAATCTGCTTGGCGTGGAATTGGCAGGCTTCGCAGCGTCGAACCAGCTCAAAGGCGTCCTCGAGGGCTGTCGGCCAGTAAAATCCTTGCCGAAAGGCTTTACCGACCATCGTGCGAGACGATGCATGGCTACCGCACTCGCCCTCGTGGATGTCCACGAGTATATCGTGGCCTTCCTCCCAAGAAATGCACTTCATAAGAATGCCATTGGTGCCGCGCCGATAGAGGCCCCCATCTACGAGCGCGTACCTTGTTGATTGCCGCGCAATTCTTTCTGCAACGGCTTCGTCTTCGGGAAGGATATTTTCTTTCAGGTATGCCCGGATCTCGGAGATCCAAGGGACGACCTGAGGACAGATGGTGAGCACGAGGTGCTCACCCGGCGGTGGCCTGACGGGAGGATTTCCCACTGAAGGTGCCGCCTGGGTAGACTCGCCTGGGCGCGAGGTTCCCCCTTCGTCTTGGTCGGCGGCCTCAACGGACGGCCGAGAGAGCCTTTCTTCAAAGGTCCCAGCCGGGACCGGCTCCCGAGAGGAGGCCAGTCGCGATAGAATGTCGGCGGCGTCGTTGAAGCGGCGAGGGATGTGCTGGAGCTCCAGGCCATCGAAACGCCGTTCCAACCTCCTGACTTCGCTCAGGTACGCTGCCATTTGGGGGTCCGAACACTGGTATTCTTTTGACACTTGATTGACGACTAACTGGGAGTCGCCTTTGACGAGCAGACGGCGGATCCCGAGGGATGCGGCGGCGCGCAGCCCTGCAAGGAGGCCTTCGTACTCGGCCATGTTGTTGGTGGCGCGAAAGAGTAACTGCACGACGTACTGGAGGGTCTCACCGGTCGGAGCGGTGAGAACTACTCCAGCCCCCGCGCCTTTGAGCGTGAGGGAACCGTCGAAGTGCAGCGTCCAGTGCTCGGTTCCTCCCTGACCCGGGTCGGAGGGAAGTTGCTCGCATTCGTCTTCTGGCACCGGCGTCCACTCGGCGACAAAGTCGGCCAGAGCTCGGCTCTTGATTGCATGGTTGCTGACGAAGTGGAGGTTGAACTCCCCGAGCTCGATGGCCCACTCGACGACTCGTCCAGTGGCCTCCCGGTTGCGGAGGATTCGCTCGAGGGGAAAGGCCGTAACCACCCGGACCTCGTGCGCTTGGAAATAATGCCGAAGCTTCCTCGACGCGACGAGCACCGCGTAGAGGAGCTTCTGTGCTTGAGGGTAGCGCGTCTTGGCGTCCCGCAATATTTCACTGACGAAGTACACGGGATGCTGCTGTATGCGCACCCGAGTAGAAGACTCCCCGGGGCCAGCCCCCGAGCGACTAGCTTCGTTCCCGAGCAAGGCGGGTTGCTCGGGGTCGCTCGGGGCTCGGGGCCCTAAGGTACCTTCGGGGGCAGAACCGCTCGGGGGCTCGGACCCGAGCGTTCCCTTCAAGTCCCCGAGGGCCTCGCTCGGGAGCTTGGACCCGAGCGCCTTTACTTGGCCGGGGGATGCCGGGAGCTCGGACCCGACCCCCCGCTCGACCACGAGGACTGCACTCACCAACCGGGGCGTCACCGAGAGGTAAAGGAGCAAGGGCTCCTCGGGTCTCGGTGCGACCAACACCGGAGGTGAGGTGAGATATTTCTTGAGGCCCTCGAGGGCCTGCTCGGCGTCGGGGGTCCACTCGAAGTGGCCCGACTTCTTGAGAAGCTTGAACAAAGGGAGGCCCCGCTCCCCGAGCTTGGAGATGAAGCGCCCCAAGGCGGCCATGCAGCCCGTTAGGCGCTGCACGTCCTTGAGACGAGCCGGCGGGCGCATCTGGTCGATGGCCCGGATCTTCTCGGGGTTGGCTTCTATGCCTCTGCTTGAGACTAAGAAGCCGAGAAGCTTGCCGGATGGGACCCCGAAGATGCACTTCTCGGGGTTCAGCTTCATACGAGTACTGCGGAGACTATTGAAAGTCTCGGCGAGATCCTCGATGAGCGTCTCCTCGCGTCTTGACTTGACGACGAGGTCGTCGATGTAGGCCTCTACATTGCGACCCAGCTGCGACTGCAAAGTCATACGCATGGCCCGTTGATAGGTCGGGCCAGCGTTTTTTAACCCGAAAGGCATGCGGACATAGCAAAAGGTCCCCGCAGGGGTTGTAAATGAAGTTTTCTCTTCATCCTCTACCGCCATACTAATCTGATGATAACCAGAGTAGGCATCTAAAAAACAGAGAAGATCACACCCCGCGGTGGAATCTACTATCTGATCGATGCGAGGTAAAGGAAAAGGGTCTTTAGAACAAGCCTTATTGAGGTCGGTGTAGTCCACGCACATCCTCAGCTTGCCGTTCGGCTTGGGCACGACGACGGGGTTGGCGAGCCACTCGGGGTGCAGGACTTCCCGGATGAAGCCGGCCCCGAGGAGCCTGTCGACCTCCTCTCGGACGAACTCCTGCCGTTCTGGTGCTTGGCGGCGCACCTTCTGCCGGATGGGCCGAGCGTCGGGACGCACGGCAAGACGGTGCTCAGTCACTTTCCTAGGGACCCCGGGCATGTCGGACGGTTGCCACGCAAATACGTCAGCGTTTGCCCGGAGGAAAGTGACGAGCGCGCCTTTCTATTTGGCGGTCAGGCGACCGCCGATCTTGCCGGTCTTGGACGCGTCTTCCCCCAGGGCCACCTCCTTAACAGGGACAGAGTCATCGGCAGCGACTCTGGCCTTGGTTGGAGGCGGACCCGAGGACTCGGGGAGCTCGGGGGCGTCGTTGAAGGCAGCAGCGACTTTGGAGAAAAGCTGCTCGGCGCAGGCGACGGAGCCCTGGATGTCGGCTGGCACGGTGATGGTGCCGTTGGGGCCCGGCATTTTGATCGTCAAGTAAGCATAATGGCAAGCCATCATGAATTTGGCGAGCGCCGGACGCCCCAAGATGCCGTTGTAGGGGAGCTCAAACTCGGAAACATCGAAGATGATGTTCTCGGTCCGATGGTTGCCCTTGGTGCCGAAGGTGACCATTAAGGACACCTGGCCCAAAGGCATGGTGAGGCCGGGAGAGACGCCGCAGAACGGCAGCGTCGCCTTCAGGTCCCCAGGTGGCACCTGCATTTTGCTAAATACTTCGGGGGACAGGAGATTAAGCCCTGCGCCCCCGTCGATCAGCATGCGGGTTACCTTAAGGTTGCAGATGGTGGGGGAGACCACGAGCGGGAGGCGTCCCACGCCGGAGATGCTCGCGGGGTGGTCCGAACAGTCGAAAGTGATCGGGGGAGCCGACCACTTGAGCGCTCGGGATGCGCCGGAGCTCGGGGTCGCTGAGCATACTTCACGCGCCAAGAGCTTAAACTGGCGGCGCGAAGAGGGCGTGAAGGCGCCCCCGCTGATGCATGCCACCGCCTGCGGCTCCTGAAAACCGAGGTCTTCTTCTTGTCCGCCGGGGTTGTCACCGCCCTCGGCGAGGCGCTCCTCCCTCTGCTTTTTGTTCCTCTCGGCGAGGAACTTGACCGTCCGGCATTCGGAGAGGTCATGCCGCTCGGTCTCGTGGATGGGACACCACAGACCCGAACTCGGCTGAGGAGCTCGGGGTGGCTTCTTGCCGCCGCTGGGCCCGCCGCGCGAGGGCTTACGAGGCTTAGCCTCCGCCGCCGCGACGGGCTCGGACTTACGCTTCTTGCCCTTCTTATCCCGCTTCCCGGAGGAGCGAGAAGGGCCGGCGCCCTCGACCGTCGATTGGTCGGGGCGCGGGTCATGCCAAGCACGGGCTTCCGCCGCCTTAGCGCACTTGTCCGCGATAGCGAACAAGTCCGCGGTGGACTGGACGTCCCGGGTGCCCAGCTTCTCCAGCATCTTTTCGTCGCGGACTCCTTGTCGGAAAGCGACGATAACTGCTTGGTGAGATATCTTGGGGATGGTGTTGCGCACCTGGCTGAAACGCTGAATGAAGTGCCGCAACGTTTCCCCTTTTCGCTGCCGGAGAGCGTGGAGATCGCTCTCCGTGCCAGGACGCTCGAAAGTGCCCTGGAAGTTCGCCACGAACTGGTGGCAAAGGTCCTCCCAGGATGAAATGGATCCTGAGGGGAGGTTCATGAGCCAGGACCGGGCCGAACCCTTGAGGGCCATCGGAAACCAGTTGGCCATGACCTTCTCGTCGCCTCCAGCGGCCTCCACCGCGGTGGGGTAGATCTGGAGGAACTCCTCAGGGTGGAAAGACCCATCGTACTTCTGCGGCAACTCTGGGCGAAATTTATTTGGCCAGGTGACGCGTCGAAGTTCGGGCGTGAAGGCCTGGCAACCCGCCCCATAATGGGGGTTGCCGGTCTCCTTGTCTTGCCGGGCGGTGTGATGCGCCCGGGAGCGCGCGCGGCCGGCGACAGGGCCGGAGGAGGAATCGACCTCGTCCGCCCTGTCGCGCTCGCGCTGGCGCTCGATGACGGTGCGTGCGTCCTCCACTTCGCGCCTACCGAGGCGGTGGCGAAGATCTTGAGGGTTCCCCCGTGCCGGAGAGGCGACCGAGGGTGGAGATCCGTCGCGCCGACCACCGGCAGGCGCGCGCGGCAGACGCGCTGGCACCGGCGGCGAAACCGCTGAGGGGACGGTGCGGGCACCGGCGCGCCCGGAAGAAGCGTGGACGCTCCTGGCCGCTGCTTCGCGTCGAGCGGTGTCGACCAGGTTAGCGAGGTCCTGGAGCCACGGGCCCACGGGGGACGCCGCTGGCACCGGGACGGGAGGATGCCGGAGGAGGTATTGCGCCGCCTGCAGCGTGTTTCCTTCCCCGGTATCCGCGAAGTCCAGCCGACGGCGAGGCGGAGGCGGCCGAGAAGGCCCGGCAACATCTCCAGAGGCCCGCGCGCGTGGCCGGAACTCAAAGCGGGCAGCAGCCGATGACGCCCCGCCGGTGTCGTTGAGCAGATCGTCGAGGCCGGCGGGGTCCGACTCGTCCGATGCTTCGTTTCCGCCCAAGCTCACCTCATTTTGAGGCAGATCATCTTGGGGCAGATCGGGATTCGCCATGGGAGCAGGCTCGAAAAAACTCTAGACGCCCCCTACCTGGCGCGCCAGCTGTCGACGAGTAAACGTCTCTAGCGGTGGTCCGAATGGACCCCCTTGTTGGTTCGGCCTGGGGCGATATAGAGTTCTTCTTATGAGCCGGTGATGGCGTCCCCAAGGATGAGGGCGGTTATGACGCTTGATGCCGGAGACACAGGGATTTTTCCAGGTTCAGGTCACCCGGAGGTGTAATACCCTACGTCCTGCTTGTTTTTGTATATATGTGTGTATATGGCAAGTATGATGAGTTACAGAGGTACGCACTGTTCTTCTTCTAGCTCTAGCCCGGAGGAAGAACGGTGCTTCTTTGATAAGGAGTAAACTTAGAGAGATCTAACCTAGGAAAATCAGCCAACCCTTTGCATGGACCAGGCTCTCCCCTTATATACTCGGGGGAATACCACATAGGTCGGCAAAGGAGAACATGAGCTATACTTGTGCTGTAGACGACGTGGGCGCTACTGGAAGCGCCCACACCTTCATTTAATGCCCACTTGAGACCTTCGGCCGGGCCGTCGCCTCGCGGTGTGTCGGAGCAGGGGCTCTGACACCTTTGCCTTCGGCGGGCCCCGCGGACGGAGACTTACGGGGTTTCTTCTGACTGGGTTGGTAAGACGTCCTCTCGCGGGCCCCATAGGTCAGCCTCTCATGCCGCGCAATTGATCGCGCGGCGGCGTCCCCCATGAGGTAAAAAGGGTTGACAGCGACAGGGCGTGCGAGGCGGCGCGCTTGGTCGGTCAAAGAATCTGTCAGCCCGGGCCCACCCCTCAGAGAGAGAGAGAGATAGCTCACAGAGCTTATCGCCTGCACCGGTGGGACCCGGCCTGATCGTCATCATGCCCCCACAGGGCTTTGGGTTCCCCGTCGGAATGACAGGCATTAAATGCCTCCGCCAGGGCGGAGGCTTGCTGGAGAAGCTTGGCGCCGGACGACGTGCATGGACGAGGGCTCCACCAGAGGACACGTCATCCCCCGGGCACTCGGTCCCGAGTGACCTCCTTCGCTAGGAGGGGCGCCAGTTGTCTTCTACGCGCCCCTGAGCAACCCCGAGCGCTCGCGGAGCACCCGCTGGGGGGCCGCTCGGGGCGCCTTGAAGGGGGAGCCCGAGGGAGAGTGCTCGGGGGGCGGACCCCGAGCGCTCCCCTGGGCCCCTCATCTGCCAAGATGCCGAGCGCTCGGGAGGGGACCCCGAGCGCGCCTTTCGCCTTCTGGGACGCCGAGCGCTCGGGGACGGACCCCGAGTGCTCGCTCAGCGCATGGGCCGTGGATTCCCGGAGGCCCACGATTCCTTCTGGTTTGCGGATGCAGCCTCTGGAGGAGAACCCCGGTTCCTTGGGATTGGCCGCGGGCTTCGTACGACGATCCGGGTGGGGCCCAAGGCCCCAGCGACCGGAGCGCCACGCGTCACCCTCTGCGGCATCCGGTTGGCCTCCGCCGGCGGTTAGGGGTACCCTGGGCCCCATTCCGCCGACACAAACCATCTACAACATTTTGAAAATGAGCACTGAAGCTTCAGCACATTGCAAAAAGCTGGCAGAAGGCAGCTTTTCCAAACAGCTAAATTTGCACTGCAAAACCCACAGCTACCGTTGGCAAAAGCTGCTGAAAAGCTGGTCGTTTGGTTGGGCTTTTTCTAGTAAAAAGCTGCTGAAAAGCCCAACCAAACACCTCTGCCATCTATTTGGCTAACTTTCAGACAACCAATTCTCACTCAATATTAATCCAAATCAGTCCAATATTTTTCTTGTATTCATCATTTTCATAAGCTTTCCAACAACGCCACTTATTGAAAACTTTGAAATTAGTTCAAAATTTAGTTTAAATTAAAAACCTTAGATAATATATGATGTGAAACGTATATGTTTTTAAATATTGGTCCAGACCACTTCAACTAAGTTTCTTAAAGCTTTTCAAATACTTTTCATCCTCTGGTTCCAAACATATTTTGAAATCAAAAGATGTTTATGTTAAAAACACGGAATAAGTGTATATTTTACCCCTCAACTATTGCCTATGAGCATATTTCATCCCGAAACTCTAAAACCAGGTAAACCTCACCCTTAACTATTAATTCTGGGTTAATTACCCTCCTGACAATGGTGCAAACCATTTTTTGGCTGACATGGAGCGGTTTTGATCCGACTTAGATGACGTGGCTCCAATGTGTTAGCCACATTACCTCCATGTCATCAAACAAGTCATGAAATAATAAAGTTAATAAATATCATGAAAATTTGTGAAAAATTAATCATTTTTTATTTTGAAAATCCAAAATATTCAAAATAAAAACCCAATCTTTTTTGTTTTTTGAGTCAAACCACGTCATGACTTGTTTAATGACGTGGAGGTGATGTGGCTAACATGTAGGCACCACATCATCTAAGTCGGGCCAAAACCACTCCACGTCAGTGCAAAACCAATTTCTGCAGTTGTCAGGGGGTAATTTACCTGAAATTAATAGTTAAGGGAGAGATTGTAACATCCCAGTTTTGCTAGTTAGGATTAGTGTTGATGAATTTGAGCAAGAATTAAAAATTGCTCTTGATTGTACCATCTCATGCATGCATGTATAATTGCAATCAAAGTAAAAGTCTTAAGGGCAAAGTCAATAAGTAATTAAATTCTACAACTAGATAAAATGATGTATAATGGCATCCAATATTTTTATGAAACTATAAACAAACCAAAGATCACATAAAAATATTGTTACAAACATTGAGCTAAGGTCTATATGTGGCTTAACTCAAGTAACCATTAGTAGTAGTTAATATTTCACTAAGCGTGAACTCAATCAAGGGTTTAGTAAGCTAATTAAGAAATGAAATTTTTTGGCAAGTGATAATTCATCTTCCCGTGTCTCATCTAATTAGTTCTCTTTTTCCAATTTCATGCTGCCATCTCATTCTTGTATGCAAAAAAAAATCCTTGCACACATTGGTGGAGCTAATAAATGGTAGTAAATTAACTTGTATTTATTTGAGCTTATCCATTTCTAACGTGGGCAGCTGCTAGCAAAAACACCACAAGCCACCTCATGCTTCAAGCAGCTCACACATAAAGTAGCCAAGAATTTTTTTATCTTGATCTTTATCTTCACTTCAGTACTACCATTACACAATACGAATGAACAGTAGCTGCTAGCAAAGCTTAGGGCCGAAGCAAAGTCCTTGCCACCTCCTAGTTGTATATGTGAGTCACCACAGCGAGTAAGCAAAAATATGACACCAGCTGCTTGCTGTAGATCAGACTGAAGGCAAACAATTCTTTTCCTTGTACTCCAAACAGAGTAGCAGTGATAGCAAATCAAACCCTTCACTCTCTCCAATCCTTGCATTATCTAAGGCCAGCTGCTATTCCTAGCTATTTAAGCCAAGCTAGACTGCACCATGAAGCCGTAAGGAGAAGGAAATCAGGAGAGAGGCCATGAGAGCAAGCGCTATGGTGCACATACACACTCATTAGAAGAACACCAAGGAAAATAAAGAGGAGGCCACCACTAGGAAGAGCAAACCAGGAGCAACTTGACCACCATTGGAGCAAGAAGGCAAAGTTCCAACCCCAGGGAGAAGAAGCAAATCAAGAAGCCCACCATAGCCTTGAGCTCTATAAAGGTATAAAAATACCTTGCTAACCACTTATCTTTTTGTTGCGAGCCTTGAGCTCTATCAAGGTATAAAAATACCTTGCTAACCACTTATCTTTTTGCTGCGCCTATTCCATCCATCCAAATATTCTCTAATTTTTACCACAGTCTCTTTGATTCTCTAGGAGTCCCTCATAAAATTTTTAGATTTTTCTAGGTGATTTAACCCCATGTTCAAATTTCAAAATTTCTAAAATACCTAGAAATCAATACTGGAAATCATGCTTTTTGGGCATCCTAAAATGTCAAAAGTTCATAAAAATTCATATCTAGGACTTATATGATATCCCTTACCTGCCTGAAGTTTCCCAGATTTTTGGGGCAATTCTATCATGCACTTGTTCAAACTTACAAGCGGGCCAAATTTGAATTCCAATTTTTGTTTCAAAATCCTCTGAACAAAGTGACCTTGAAATTATTTCTAGATTATCCTAAATGATCACAGGAGTCTTCTGTAAACTTTAGAGAAAATAAAAATGTCATTTGAATCGATTTCAAAAATTAAAACCAATATTCAGTCTTGAGAACCGAAAAGAATTAGAAAAGAAAACGGAAATTATGACGGTGGGCCCCACCTGTCATAGGCTCGGTCAAACTTTGACCAAGCTACCAGGGGGCCCACATGTCAGTGGCTATGGTTATTTTGAAATTAGGTAATAAAAATATTTCTGACTTAATTATTTTTTTATTACTAAGGAAAATACCAAAAAGGATTTAAAAATGAGTAAATCTTAGAAAAACCATAGTAAATCCATTTTTAATCAGAAAAATGAAAATGATATATCAAAATGTTTAGAAAAATAAGATCTATCTAATAATATCATTTCCATACATGTTTTTATAGTAGGAAAAATATAAATGGTTAAAAACTCAAGTTAGGGTTTTCTTATTTGCCAGAGTTCTTCGGATCACGAATTCTCAAGCGTCCGGACTCCGATTAAATTGATTCCACTTGCATTAGTATTTATTTTGAATCATCTATGCCATGACATGCATTTCATACCATGCTGATGTTCATCATTTTGATATATATAATTGCACATTTTTCCGATGTTTTCGTTCTTCCTGATAGAGCCGGAAGATCCCGAAGCGTATAATCCTGAGCAGGAACAAGACTTAATAGCCGAACCGCAAGGCAAGCAACCATTTGAACATTTTGCGATCATCCTACTATTTGCAAATTATTAATTGTTTCCAAAACCCTATCGCATGCGTTCAACTTATACTTTATGTTAAGTGCTATCTTTATTCCTTGCATAACTTACTTTGTCGCTCAATCAACCCCACTACACCCCAACCTAATTAGAGTAGTATAGTTGTTGCTTCTAAGTTACTTATGTAGTTAATAATGCTTAGACATGTAGAAGTTGTAATTCTTTGGATGGTAGACAAAACACAATACTCTTGATGGATTAAGTGGTAGGTGGGTGTTCACCGGGAAGTAACTAATGAACTTAATTAATATTGAAACCTGTTGCATCTATTACTAAGTTCCCTTATAAGTCTTGTAGAGTATAATTTTTGTACTCACCTTGCAATTATTGATAATTTTGTGCAGAGTAAATCATCCCCTCAACGGATGGTTTCTATGTAGAGATCGACACCCACGATGACTAGTTGCTGGGAATCCCAGACAGTGGTTCTACCTAGGGTTCGGCAGCTTGGTTTGTTTTGCTGCCATCTTTTGGCCTTACCTTTTTGGCTTCTTAGCCATATTTAATCTTTCGATGTGTAATAGACTCTTTGTGTGACTTATGTTGTTAAGTTTTAAAGAACAACTAGTATTATTGCAGTTTCAGTCGTAGAGTTGCTGTTGTGATACTTGTTTATTCTCACCTGCCTCATGTGCCTTGCGTGCATGTTATTGAAGCACACGGTGTGGGTAGGGTTTCAGAGTCTATATCGTAGAATTTTTAGGTTTAATCACCCCTGTGAAGTGACTCTTCCATTGGGAGTTTGGGAACTATATCATCCTACTCCAGCCGAGCATTCATTTGCCGGGACGAGTTTGGGATTGATGTTCCGGCTCAGTGAGAAAAGAGTGAGGAGACCATATCACCCTACTTAATCTGTGCATTAGTTTGCCGGAGCAAGTTCGGGGTTGACATTTCGGGCTATTCGAAACCATATCATCCCACTCCTCTTGGAATTGATACTCAAGGGTTGAGGTCGGAGTTGACGTTTCGACTGAGCGGGTGATTTCACTTAAGATTCTTTGTTATGGATTTTAGGTCCCGACAGAGATTTATCCCGTTTTAGAGTTTCAGGATGAAATGTGCTCACATGCAATAGTTGAAGGGTGAAATATACACTTATTCCAAAACAATAAAGAACATTTATATTGTGTGTGTATATATAATATATATCTCAAAATCCTTTAAATAAATAAGTGATGTTTATATATTTTTTGAGAACACTTTATCTAGGGTTATAAAACCTTTTCAAACACTTTATGCCCTCTGGAAAATAACCAAGTTTGAAAACCAAGATACATGTGAATAAGTGACAAAATAAACCATATTTTTTCTAAGTATGTCTACTTCCATATCTCATGCAATACAAAACTCAAATCACCCCTTTTAAAATCCTAACATTTTATAAAACCTGAACCCATTCACGGGCATACCATGTTGCATCACTTGGATTTTATTTGGTTTTACCTCGCATGGTGATTTTTTCAACATCGTTCAAAGTGTAGTTTCCGATGTTCCGTCGTCGCACGAGGAGGATCCTGAGCAGTTGTCGTACCAAGTTCACGACCAAAGATCAAGACTTTTCAGGCAAGCTCCCACCTTGATCATGTTGGATCCATATGTTCAAATGTATTTATCTTGTTTGCAAACGTGCATGCTACTTTAATATGAACCGCTATTTTATGCTAGAACTAGTTATGCCCTAGTATAGCCTGTAACATAGTCTTGATGAATATTCCTTGTCACCCTAGGGTCATGGTAGCACCAGTGGTAACCCAGGGAAAACTATATGGACATACCATGGCTTAGGTTGTGGTGGAAAAACAAATTTTTAACATAAATTAGTAATTTTTAACATATCATAGCTTAGGTTGCGACTTCTTGAGTCAATTTGTGAGATAAATCTTGGAAGATATTTATTTTCCAACGAATATTTTGTAAAATAGTTTTGTATCAAGAACTCGAAAATAAAAATGAGGATAATTTAGATCTGGGTGAGAAATGTAAGTGGGAGTATGTTGAAAATAATTATAGTATGGCATAGCATGTTGTAGCATGGCTATAGTGATGTGATGTGGAGTCTTGCTTGGATCAATTAAGGACCGAACCTTAGTGCCCTTACATGATAGGATGAAGGGTTAGCTGATGTCATATCTTTGTAGATGCCTTAAGACACGGTTAGGGATTTAAGACAACATTGCGTATAGGTAGCGTAGTGGGGGGCATAGGGGCTTGTCATGAGAGGGATTGCAACTTTTTGGATACTTGCCATCGCAGTGCAATTCCTCGTTCGATCTGATTTGATGGGGTGGGGATCGTAAATGGGAGGGTTGGATGGTTGTTGTTTGGGTCCACCTTCAATCAATTAAGGCTACCTTTTTTTCCAATCGTCGTAGTCGACTATTTTTTCCAATGGCCCTACTTCATCTTATTCTTCAGGCTTCTTCTTCGTCCTGCCACCACCACTACCTCTCCAATCTAATCTGGCCTCTGTCGGCGCCGCCGCCTCCTGCTTGTTGAGTCAGCCTTTCCTCTAAACCTTGCGGCTCCGGTGAACCCTAACTCTAACCCTTAACCTTTCCGGTGAGGTCTCTTCTCTTGGCTTCGCCGCTGTCACCAGCGGCTCCATCTTGCAACCCTAACCACTCTAGCACTATCTCCTCCCTCAGTTCCGCTGCTCTCACCGGCGGCTTTGTCTCACGACGCTAACCACTTTGACAAGCTCACGGGATTGAAGAACATGATCGATTGCAACGAGTGAAAGAAAAATTCACCTACGTAATAGAAAAACGTTGTTGTTTTCTAGATGGTTTATTCCAAAATTTGTGCATAAGGGCAAGGAGCTTTGGACGATTTTGATCTACTTTAGCTTTGGTGGATCCAATGCATGCATGAATGCGGTTGCAAAAAGTTGGACAGACGATTGGATAATCTCTTGTCTACGCGTTTGGGGGAGGGACTAGAACCAAATGCTCTGTCCATAGGTCTGGTCTTGATTCCTTTTACCATCTTTGACCTTTGTTGGTTTGTGGTAGTACACTGTACTAGTACAAGTACTCCTGTGCTAGGCTGCTAACGAATCGAGTTTATCTTCAGGCTGCTAACGAATCGAGTTTATCTTCTTCTATTCCTATTTTCAAAGGTATCAGGCCAACTATTTATCGATGCAAGCGCATCTTTAAGCAAGAGATTTCTATGGTTGTCCATCGAGCAAAACGGAAAACACCGAAGTAGGCTTCAAGAGTGGACTGATAACACTTGTAATTTTCTTCTTTTTTTCCTGTACCTAAACCCTTCTTTTTAATGAAAAAATTACAGTAGGATACTCTCCTGCTGTTTCCCTAAAATATATATTCTATTTCTAGTTATTATTTTCGAGAGTTTAGCTTTGAATCACAGACTAGTTCCAACAGGTGATGTGTACGTCCTCCAGCTTAATGTTCTTGAAAAATAGAGGAAAAATGTGACCTGCGTGCATTCGTGAAGATGTGCACCACGACACTGATCGGTGATCATAGTGATTCATCAATGTGCCGTCAAGAGCAAATAGTGGTTGCATGCATGCGACGCTGCCGCAAAACACAACAACAAAGGAGTAGCAGGGCTAAATTTTAATCTTCATGGACACTCAAGAAAAAAAATTTAATCTTCATCGCGCGTATTGAAGTCTACATAGTGGTATAGCACTCTGATGTCTTCGTCTTTCTAAAGGCACAGGCACCAATTTATTTCGTTGCTCTTCAACGTGGAGAGAACGACATGTACAGCATTGACATTACTCTAATGAACTACGTCAGGTGCGCATTGAAGAGGGGGAAATACCTGCTCTGTCCTGTGTAAGCTACATGTGCATTGCTGGTAGTATACTTCTTCACTAGACTAATTGAAAAATCCCATGAGTAGCTCTGGCAGCAGCCAAACTGGCAAATTGATATGTTTATATGCGTCCTCTGCAGCAAGAGCAAAGTTAACTGCTAGCTTACCTGTAGGGGAAAAAAGGGGGAAATTCTGCAATCCCTTCTGTTCTTGATATTAATTAATGGAAGACAATATATAAATTTCTCTGAAGATTCTGCTCCTTCGCAGCATCGAGGCTCAAGTGCGCCGTTCTCTTCATTGAGACTTGAGAGTAGAAAGGTGGAGCTTTCGTATTGTGCTTATTTATAGTTGAACCACATCGCATGTAACTGCGCTACATAGAGCATCAGAGCTTTGCATGGATCATGTCATAGAGAATTCTGGAAATAAAATGGAAATAACTGGGCTGCAGAAGCAAAGGCTGATCATGATGCGGCCAGTATAGGCAGGGACCGAACATGGACGAGTTCACGAGGAGAAGGAAATCAATGTCGAGTACAGTACCAATGTCCAATAATGTTAGGTGCATATCTACAGTGCACGAGGAAGGAACAGCTAGGAAGAGTATCGACAGATTGCCTTGACTACGTAGGTGCAGCTCTTGTTTCTGATACAGAGCATGATAGTAGTAATGCCTTGCCTATTCTACTAAGAATGAAATGGAGAGGGAACAGTAGTACATGCGCATTAACTACATTACCATTCTGTGGCCCTGTGATGCTTTGCTCGAGCTACCTGATTGCGAAATGGTGCCCACATGCCGCTCTGGCCTCGCCAAATTAGCATCCTTCATATTTTGCTACACAATAACATCAATTACTCCATGGCTCCTTAATGGTCTAAGATAAAACATCAAACTAGCATCCAACCAAGTTAAGAGAACATTTGTTTTCCAGATGAAAAGCAACCACGGAATGATCATACAGCTGAAACAACATGAGCTGCTGTTGGCTTTCTCGCATCAGACACTGCATGGCTTCAACGTGGAAGCATCTCTTGGAACGAAGGTTTTGGACTCTGCCGCACAATAAGCTACTAGAAGTATAATAGTACAATTAAATATTAATCTACTGCATGAAACAAACGAAACGATCACGCAGAAGAAAAAGCTACAAACAGAACCGAACAGAAGAAAGGGAGGCTACTTTAATCTGCGCAACGAGCTCAGAAACGTCTTATCTACTGCAACCATCTCATCCTGCACTTACATATAGACTGTGGAAACGGTGCAGGGGAAGGCTGACGCAGGACACACGGGCCAGATGAAGAAACAAAGCCAGGATGCATGGCAGTAATAGTATAGTAGCACAGGGCAGAGGCACGAGAAGCCAAGAGCACCAGATTTAATAAAAAGAGCTGCAATATTAACTGCATCGCACAGCTAGCTCCTGTCAAGCCAGGCAAAAGACAAGAGGAAGCCTTCACTTATGTCTGCCCTTGGCAATTGTTGCCATCCACGGCCATGGACGCGGACGACCCAGCCTAAAGATCTCCGAGACCAAAGGGCCTACACGACTCAGCGATCCCATCTGTGTCTTTGGATCTTGTGTTTCTGTGTGCCTGTACTGACTTTGACAGCGTCATACAGTAAATGTTGGGGGGCCTCGGCCTTCTCGCGTGCTCAGTGCTCACACGAATCACGGAGTTAACTGAAGCGGCTGCCAAAATGGCTGGCTTTCTGCGTAGCGTAGTAGCTGCTGACTTGATGGTGCCATGGATGAACGTGGAACAGCGTCCGGTCAACGGTGCACCGCACGAAGGCGAGCCTACGTGAGCAGGGGCACGTCAATTCTTGCACAGTACCTGTAGATGTGTCGAGTCTACACTCGAGTTGGCATCAGCTAATTCAGTTCCAGGCCATCCATGAGAAGTCTAAGGCACGATGAACGGGAAAAAAGAGCAGGATTTAGGAGTTTGATACATTCGAATGTGCAAATACATCAATGTACGCACCGATTTCTCCTCGCACCTATCATGCAAACGGTGCTTCGATAGTAACCGTATAATCCACATTTTCCTAGAATGAAAGGAGAGCGATAACAGAAAGGAACATCAACAGCCAAATAGCCGCATCCGTACAAAGACCGGTTACATCAACAAAAAGAAGATGGTTCATATAGAGACCAAAGTCGGCTTTGATATGTCCAATTATTAGCCAGCCAAATTTCGTCAACATAAGAAATACACAACAAGTGCTTTGTTCCTCATAGCAAATTTTGGGGTATCCAGGTCTAAAAGCCTTATTCATGTCCTCAAGACATGATGCCATCCTCGATGGGCTACTGCAAAACATTGGGCCTTACCACACCTCAGGACGGAGTTCGCCAGTTGCGGGAGGCATCCATTTCCCAGAATTATACACACTTTCACCAACTTTCCATCCAGGAACATCTTTCATGATCCTCGCTTCCTCTTCAAGATACTTCTTCCATTCTTTGACAAATCTACAGGAGTATCGAAGGGCCTTATTACTATGCAGATCGTATGGATAACAGCCAATGACCTACGGTATTGAGTTGTACCTTTCATCCTCTTCAGCTTGGAGCATTGGCAGTATAGCACTACGGGCAGCGATTTTCTCTTCC
The DNA here is from genome assembly GCA_019208055.1 of Stipa capillata. Lineage (NCBI taxonomy): Eukaryota > Viridiplantae > Streptophyta > Magnoliopsida > Poales > Poaceae > Stipa > Stipa capillata. The sequence goes on along the minus strand of JAGXJF010004069.1, from coordinate 47,582 downwards.
TTCAGTGCACTACACACATAGAATTCCACACCATGAAGCTAAAAGACAAACATAACATGGATGGAAAACCACATGAACTAATTAGCATTCAAGACTCGTGAAGCTAAAATGCAGATATTTATCATGGATGTGACAATAACAAATAAGCACTGCAAAGCAATAAAGCGTTATCATAACACAAGGATACCAGGTCATTTCAGCATAAAATAGAGAAAAAAAACAGTGTACTTTGGTTTGAAAATGAAATGTAGGATAAGAAAAAGATCACATATTTAAATGCAACTACAGAGCAAAGAAACATAGCACGAAGGCACAGCAGGCAGTAGCATTTGCGTTTCTTAAAGTCTGTCCATAACGAAAGACTGAACGTTTAGATAAAGACTGGATTATTGCCATGAAGTACGCCACATTGATCACAAATTTATTTTCACAATTGATCCTAGCTGCCAAGAGTAATCAACGTATGGAGACACTAAATGAAGGAATTAAACCTCAAACTCCCAAAGCGGTATTTGCTGACAACAACGGTAAAAGATAGAGGAGCCCACATGTCAGTCCCACCCCATCTTCTTTCTTCTTCCTTCTCCACTCACGCTGCCCACAGCCCTTATCAAAGCCGCGACACCTATCCCTACTACCTCTTCACCATCCTCCTCTCCTCCCTCCACCCCCACGGCAACACCCTCCACTATGCCGCTAGCTGCTCGCCGCCCTCCTCGTGGCCCCATGTCATGTCACTCATGCCAAGGCATGTGCTGTGGGGGATAGCCTTCCCTTTGGAAGATGGGGGCAGTAATGAGATCTAGGATGTAGGAACATCATATTTGTGCTTGCTTTGGATGATTATGGGCACGTCTTAGAGTCGCCAGTAGTGGGGTGAGAACAAGGGAGGCAGTCGACAGTGGTGTTTGATGAGATTTTGTACCCAAAAAAGGGTAAACAAAGAGAAGAGAAGAAAAGAAGATACATGTGATAATGTGAGTGATTCTCACTACATTTCTCAGTATTCATTCATGGATGCAAATATGTGCTCCCAAGAACTAAGGAGGGCTTGCATGCATACACGTAAAGCCTAACAATCTACTAGTACATGCATGCAAGAGCTTTCTGTGTACACAATGATCGATCAAACATGCATGTATAATGTGCAGCTAGAGGTCATCAGGCAAGGAAAATACTTGTACCGCTGTTTGAGTGGCAAGTTAATATACTGCATGCAGGTTTGAACGCTGCATGGGAACATCGTGCGCGTGGGTAAAAATGGATAATGATCAATGAGCCGTCACCGCGTACGTACGCGCTGCATGCGGCGCCTTCAGAGATCAATCAACGCCAAGGCTTGGAGGATAAAGCCGCAAGAGATAAAGAGATAAGATCAGCTTGACTTAAACACTAATCTACAACTAACCAAAAGAACAACCGAATTGCGACGGCGTGAGCGTCGCGCGGCATGATCCCTTTATCACTAGGTGCCCCGCACCTCTCACAGGCGCACAGGAGCGTTGAGCAAGATGATGGTGTTGGCCGCGCCGACCTCGCCAACATGTGTGCCTACCGGTTTGCCTACCGATGCCGGTCTCCACCAACAATCTACTCCCACGAGGCGTACCCCTTGCTCACCCTGATGAAGTTACCGAATCGTCAAGACGTCCAAGCCAAGTAGAACAATGCATGCTACTCAACTCCAACTACATCGACACTGTCTCAGACTGACGAGGCTGGACGATGAGGGGCGGGCGTGGCCAGAGCAAAGGCCCCGCTACCAACGACATGTCTACTGATGAGGACACGGACTCTACCGCCGCTTGTACACACACCCAATCATCATCATGCACGAAAAACGCGAAGCGAAGACTGAAGACGATGATCACACAGCTTAATTGGAGGCGTCTTGCGGTTCAACCCGTGGGAATAATTAACCAGGAGCCTTCCGAGGTCCCGGGAACCAGGAGACTACATCGCCACAGTTAGTTTGGCTGCACTAGCAGGCAACGGAGCGCAATCTTGGGAATTGTATTCGTTACTCTCAAAGATTAATATAATACTTTTCCCTATCTCTTTTTCTTTGTGTATCTTACACTGGCACACCCACATTCTTTTTCTTTTCCCCGGCGCATGAGATACCTTTTTCCTACAAAAGTTATTTCTCGTGTCAAATAGGCAGCACCTATGACAAAAGCTTAGAAACTTCCGATCAGTCGTTCCTTGAGCTCCAGTGGAGTCTAACGGAGGTTGTAAAACTGACGGTGTGGGAATGAATCAGCCAGGGCGGCACGACGCCAATGGTGGGGCCCCTTGGCTGGCGAGCACAGCGGCGAGGTGATTCGGTGAGGAAAGCGTGAAAAAGGGATAGCTAGAGCAAAGTGAGGTAGGAGGAGGCTTATGCTGCTCGATATGACAGAGATGCCCTATGATGTGCTCGCACCGTGCGGCTACAAGGTATGGCCATGGCAAGAGGTGGTGGCGGCACGCCTCCAGAGAAGGGATCTCAGAGAGAGGAACGTAATGGGTTCCCTGAGTGGTGCTGATGGTGAGGTTGGAATTAATTTGATTATGGTGCAAGAGAGAGGAGGAATTATAAAGCCAGGCGGAAATTGAGGTGTTTGTCCATGGCTGCTCACCTACTCATCTGACTCAGCCATCCACATCAGCGAAAACACTGAAACGTCATGTGAACACCATGGTGGGAAGGGGCACAGGGGCCAAAGTGACTGGTTTGGAAGTTTAGGTTGCATTTTAGGCGGTTTTGAGTTTGAGGTTAAAAATCGGACTCCCTAAATAGTTCAAGGTTGAAAAATGGATACTTTTTTTTTCTAAATTGGAATAGCCAAACCTATAAAATTAATAAGTTAGCATTACCACTGAAGTCAAATTTGTACATAATTATAACTATGGTGGTGACAAGTGTCAACTGAAAGTTATAGTTACTCACACAATGTGTAAGACTCTGGCACAGGTTTCTGACTCTCTGATGAATTACTTGAGCTATGCTACAACATTGACCATTATTCTGCTGTTAATGTACGGGTAGGATGTACAGCAATAAGTGCTACTTTCTGTTATGCACAACTCGTGTGTACAAACAGTTGTACATTTTCACTAGAACCCATCTTTCATGATTCTTTACATACGAATCAACAATCAGACTTAGGTTGGCTCCTCAGCTATAAAAATGGTGATACATAGGTAAGTAAGAATTGCTAAATTCATGTTCTCCCAAAATAGCAATTGGATGAAGGCATTACAGTGGTTTACTGGGTTGAATAGCGTATTACTTAGAGCAGTTGCAAAGAAATGCAGTGACATATTGATTGGAGTGTGACATGTCATTTACATATGAACAATCATTTATCCACTCTGGAGCCTTTTCTTTTCAGAAACACAGAACAAAAAATTCTGGAGCCTATACCTACTGCTAATACAAGCTATTGTTACTACTATATCGGTGTATCCTCGTTCACACATCATATCTGGTTATCTAACGCGAAAGTTATTCAGACCAAACCAACAGCAACAATTTATTTGAAGTAATGCAGGACAGTAACCAATGGATAGCGAGCACACTTGGAAACAAAACAGCATGGAAGAGATATCATTTGGCATACAGATCGAAGGGGAGGGTACACACTTACCGGCGGACCTTGTTCCCCTGTCCGACCTGGTACATGCCCCCAGGAGAAGGCGCCGAAGGTTGTGAGAAAGATGGCGATGGCGCTCGGGCCCTTGGTGGGGATCCGGCGCGCGTAGCGCACGGGCGCGAACCCGCCCGGCGGCGGCCCGTCCTGCAGCACCGGCATGTCCTTGACGCTGGCCATCCCCGGCTTGTTACGCACCATCGCCTCCGTCATCTTCGGTCCGATCCGGAAAACTTGCCACCGGCGCGGGACCGGCCACCTGCGGATCTAGAGCTCCGGCGGCTGGGAGCGCAGCTGTCGCTAGGGTTAGTGGGGGCAGGGTAGGAGACGACGATGCGAATTGGGGGCACCTGGAGGAATCGCCCTCGTCTTTGTGACTGTGAGAGAGTTGCTCTCGAGGGTATCGTGAGTAAGTTCGTTGCTCTCGAGGGACTCTTTTGCAAGAGTTGAGGTGGGCCTGCTGAGGAGGCCCACCTGAGGCATCTTGTGATGGGCTAGCAAACTTACTGGGCCTCCACGAATACATCAGTTTTGCCACGGACTTTCCGACGGCTACGAGGCAGCAGTGTTCCTCCGTCGCGAACCCGATAATCTCTCGCCGTCACCACGCACGTTACCTCATTGAGCATGACTCCGTGCCGCAGCATGCATGCATGTCTCGTTGATCCCTACAGGATACCGTAACAGACAAAGAGAACATCACTACTCGATCGGGTGGCTTGTTGAGCCATCGCACAACTCATGGATGCGCCTAGGGTAACCGCGGCGCGCGGCTGCGCGCGCCGGGCTGCTTGGCGACGTGCCCTGTGCCGCTGTACGTACGTGTGTGCTCGTTGTGTACTACACTCTGCCTGCGAAGACGCTGCGAGTTGGTGAGACGATGGGGCGGGCGCCTCCCGGTGAGCCGACCAGGACGAGTTGCTGCGAGGCTTTGACGCGCCGTTCGATCGGGCCTTCGAAGATGCTTACCTACGAACACGCGGAGGGGCATGCTCACCGGCTGGCAACTTATAATTTGGTCTGCGTCCTGGCCAAGAAGATGTCTTGTTTCTGGTTACGTTTCCTCGTGTGCACCCCAGCTGCCAACTCTTGTTGCAACTTGCAAATCAAGTCATCAAGAGAATTGCAGACAGCATCCAACCAGGAGAGTATGCTCTCACTGTAAACCGAGGGAGCCAATTAATGGCCAGTGATTTCCGTGTTGAATTGTACTGTAGCAGTTGTTCGGCTTTTAGGTAAGAAAGGAAAGGTAAACCAGCGACCTCCGGATCGTGCATGCATATTCGTTGCTCTTCAGTCTAAAACCACGGGAGCACGTTGCAGCACTGCCTACTAAGACATATAATCAAATTCAAAATAGATGATACTATCATATATTTCCTCAAGTTTAAAATATTTTATCTCTTAAATCATATCTATGATCCATGATCTATTTTCACATTTGAGTTTGTTACGATGAGAACTTCAGAATTAGTTCTCACTTGATTATGTTGTAGCGTCTTTTCAAGCCCAGAAGTTATCAGCCGGTAATATACGACTTACTACACTAAAGTTTAGAACCCTGAAATTAAACTCGACTTATAAATAATGTGCCGCCGAATACTAGAGCAACTGTCCAACATATCATATGTATACGAACGTGTATATCTATCACCGTTAGACAGTCCAACGTACCGAGCCAACATCTCATACGCACCTCAACATATGCGTCACTATTGGCCAAGCCAGACAAAAGTGTACATCAAAACAAGAGTCGAAATGAAACTCAAAAATCCTATAAAGACTTAATGCCCTTCTCAAAAGCACACTAAATAAAATGGTTTCGAAGGAGATTGGTAAACGTACACACACCCTAACCTAGCCGACCTAAGCAACATGGTTAGTGGGTCGCTAAAGATTCCGATACAAATACCCACAACCTACCTAGCCAGCCAAAATATCTCAACTAGCGGATCACTCAATCTTAACCATCATATTCAACGAACGTGAGAACAACATTAATTCTTTACGGCAACCCCATACACTACAAAGTCATACGTATATGATGTATGAGGTGCCACAAATAACAACTTGAATACAACAACACAGACTCTAAAAGAAGGATTACATAATACATATTTCACATCTCATACATAGAACAGTTAAATAATTTATAAGCAAATCGACTCGAAGGTCGATAGAAACCCAAAAGATAACATAGGACGGCAGCGAAAACATATAAAACTACTCAAGATAGCAGCCACTACAATCTCATAAAAACCACACAAGACCCCATTCAACCGATAAAGCAAACTATGCAACTAAGCGTCACTTTCAACATTTTCGGTGTCGTAGTATTCGCCTACACTAGGATCACCTGTAAAATGCTTTTTAAGCTTGTCCAAATTAACTTAAGCATGACATGAGGCAAGAAATAAACTACTACACGAATAATTTATTCACAAAGTAACGTGGCCTAGCATGAATATGAGAGAAATGCAAGCACCAACATGTATATATCATATCTATCAATTTTTAGATTAAAATATATTTCATATTTTTAGGTGCGAGTTAGGTGCGGTGATGGTTCGGTCATATGGACCGGCATGACGTTTGGAGGGCTGAGCTGCGGTCAAGGAGGTGGCGACGACATCGTGCGGCTTAAAAGCATGTACGCGGAGGACAAGAAAACAGGTGGAGACGAGACGTGAGGACCAAGTCAGTGCGAGGGCATTTTGGTAAAAACACGGAATCTACCGAAGCATAACCAAGAAACTGTGGCGGCGGCCGGGAAGCGGTTTAGGGTTAGTTGCTTAGGGTAGAAGGAAAGATGAATGGTGGATGAATCACTTAGACGCTTTGTGATGCGTGCTAAGTGTTCATGCCATCTAAGTGGGCTTAATGTCCAAGTGGTGGGAGGTATGCCTCCACCACTATAAAAGGAAGGGTAAGAGGTGCTTATCGCTCAATCCTTTTGTAAGCATTGTAAAAACCCTAGTTAGGGGGTGCTTGTGACGTACCCGGTTTTTAAGGCTGGATAAATCCATGTGTTTAACGTACTAGTCCCACGATCAGTGGCTAGCACACACAAGCACTTGATAACATAGTTATACATTACCGAATATTATACAGATATAGAGCCATTATGGTCTCAATTACACACAAAGCCGATTGGCTGAATAAAAGTCTGCAGTGGATATAAATACGTAGATAAGCCCGTCAATATGCCTATCCCACAGGCAACTGACTGGGGGTAACGCCCTAGCCTTCAAAGTCGCTGTCGTCGGCGTCAGTGAATTCTTCTTCTTCGTCTGGCCATATCAATAAGCCAGGTGAGTACATTGAATGTACTCGCAAGCTTTTCCTCACAGGAAATGATAGCAGCTATATTTCATGCAATGGAATTCAAGAAAGAAGCTATATCTTATGTTGCGGGTTGTGCGAAAAGTAAGTTTTCATTAGACGATAGCATAATAGATTCAAAAGCGATTTTAGTAAATGGTATTAAAGTTCTTGCTCAAACATCACCTGTGGCGGCACCTGCCACCCTTTTCATTCTAAGACCGATAGCTCCGTCTATCGCCTGTTACTCTTTCCCGGGGGTCCCATCCGTAATACCCTTGTATTACGACACGGATCATCTTCAGCAATTCCTAGCTACCAGACTGTAGCGTCAATTGCACCCTGTGGGCATGTCATGCCCACGTCCTTAAGCCCAATGCCCATAGTTTGCAAACAAAACTTGGTCTAGCCAGTGTGTGGCTTTGCCAGATCATGTCCATAACCGAGGACGCGGCTATTCGAATAGATTGTAACACTCTGCAGAGGTTGTACGGCTTTACCCACAAGATGTAAGTCACCCTAGAAACACTTTGCAAGTATGCTGACAGGGATATTACAAGGAGATATTTCGCCCGTTTCCATGCTAGACCTGGACCCGCTAGATGTTTTATCTAACTTTACTCTTGCCTCGTAAATCCTAAAATGGGACTATTCTCATCTTTGTGTCGGACAACTCCCTACGCCATGCGGTAGATGCCCTCTAGGACTTTAACTGCCTAGTCACATACTCCTTACTGCCCGCGGGTCCAAACCCTAGTATTTGACGGGATACTAAGCCAAGTCCTTCCCATAAAGGACATGTGGACGTACGGGGGTGGATCTGGTTTAGCGGCACTTAGGCTCGGTCCTTGGTTGATTCGAGAGGGACTCCATATTTCCACCTTGCATCCATGTCTCAACATGCTACACCATCTCTCATATTCCTCTTACCATTCCCACCCGAATCACAAACATCTCCATTTTGATTCTATTTCGGTAAACATTTTCAACATCCACCTTGGGTGACGCACATCACCCAAGGGTTTTATTTTCCCGATTCCAAGAAATAGTGTTCCAACATTTATGGAAAAATTTTAGATTGATACTACAGTAGGACTAAGCTCGGCATACATCCTATATATCTAGTATAGCACCGGAACTAGTATGTCCGGTGACTTAATGCTAGGGTTACAAGGGCTCATGGTAACGGAGCCTAGGTCATGCAGCTATAGGGAGTATCTACCCTTAACTCAACATATCGTTGGTACAACATAGCATGCAAGTTGGCAAACAAAATATTTATACTCATCACATATAGGTTTCGACATGGTCAAAGTGAGGAAAGCTTGCCTGGCAATTCTTGAACTTGCTCCTGACTTGGGGATGTCTCCGGCTCCTTCTGACGAGCGTACTTCACTCCATCCACTATACGAAGAGGAAACATCGAATAAATAACCGGCAAACGAAAGATCAAATGGAAATTCAAAAGAGACCAGTCAAGCAATGCATTTTGGTTTCTTATTATTTTGAGAGATTTTATCTTGTTTAAATGTTGTTCAAACATATATATGCGGATGCTAGGATTAGGGTTTCAAGTTTTATAGCCCCTAGCCTATAAGTATCCCTGTGGCTCTTTATTTAGGGTAAACAGAAGTTAGGGGTTCAATTCTATGTTGGAACTTTTCCAGAACATTTACTTTTTAGAAAAGAATTTAAAAAGGATTTGTATTCAAAGGAAACTTTTGAATTCATTTTTGTTCCGGCCAGAAATTTTGAAATTTTGGAAATCTGTTTGAACCAAAAATTCCTAAATTCTTTAGGATCTTAAGACCTTTTGGACACTTTTCTAAAACCGGTCAAATTAGCGCTGAACCGGTTGAAAGTATGGAATGTGTACTGGAACAGAAAACCGGAGGCTGTAATGGTTTTACGCTTTGGTTTAGAGGCTGGGAGCGTTCTATCAGAGAAGGCGTAACACCAAAGGATGCTTCCACTAGTACTGACATGAGGGTCCTGGTTGTCGGTGGGGTTTTTGAAACAATGTGCCACTACCCGACTGACCCGTGGGTCCCAATAACTGAGGAGAGCGTGCGGGGGTGGCCGGCGGGGAGAAATCCCTAGCGGTGGCGGCGATGAGGACTCTGGCGAGAAATTGCCGCCGCTCCAGAGGACAATAGGGCAGGTGCTTGCTATGGTTGTGCTCGGGGCTAGGAGGCGGTTCCATTTTTGTGGTCGGGGTTGCAGGGGCTTACCGGAACTGGGTCGGCAGGGTGGAGCAGAGGAGATCGGCGGCAAGAAGGAATGCTCGGCTGCGGGGAAGGTCTATGCTCGGGAAAAAGCTAAGTGGAGTTTCAGGGAGAGAAGGGAAGTAAGGTGGAGTAGGAATGGAGCTCGGGCTACCCTTTTTATAGAGGCGGGACAGTGAGGGCAGCCGCGGCGGTGGTTGAGCTGGCTGTCTCCGGTGTTAAGAGGACACGGGAAGAAATAAAGAGGTGCAGCGCCGGAGAGGGTCCACCGGACGCCGTGGCACTAGAAGGGGCGTCGGGCGGCTCTGGAATCGACGAACGGCGCGGTGGGGCAGCGAGCGGGGCAAAGCAGCAAGGCAGAGGCAATGTTGAAGCTCATGGCTGATCGCTGGCTGCTTGGCCAGGCTACGCGGCGTGCGGAGATGGGCGGAGGGTGTCGGTGTCGACGGGCGACGCGCCGATAGCTTGGTTTGCTGCGGCACTAGCAGGAGTGCATGCTGCGGCCGGAGGAACACCTCGGCACGGAGGCGCAGGGATGCTTGGGCGCGGCGTCAGGCTAAGGAGGTCTAGGGAGGGAGGCGTGGCGTTTTCTGGCAAGTCGATCGATGGTCAAGCGACGGAGGACCCGCTGGAGTATGCCGATGCTACGCTTGGTCTGACCATGCAAGCGTGCTGAGCTAATCCAGGGTGTCCAACGTTAGCATAAGATGGCATTAAGGCTTTAGGAGCAGCAGGGGGAAGAAGAAGGGTACTGCTGGGTCAACTTTGCTAGGGAGTAGCTAATGATGTGGGCAAGAGGTTTCACGAGAACGGTGCACCTAACCGGCAGGAAGTGAATTGATGAAGTGTTTCAAACTGGCCAAGAAATTGAGCACAGGCACCAGCTATCAGTAGGGGTGGTAATGTTAGTGAGTGCCAGAGGCAAAGCTTCAAAAGGATGAGACAAAAAGATGGTCTGCAGGGAGTTAGTAAGGTGGTTGAGTTGGTTAGCTGGCAATCTTTAGAAATCATTGAGGGATTTTCTTTGACCAGATCATGGTGATTTTATGTAAAAGAGAAAACCTGAGCAAAGGTGTTCAGTGAAATTTTATTTAAAACTTTTGCACACGTGATCTTGATATTTTTATATAAATAAAATCCTTGGGTATGAGAGGTGTCGTAGGATTCTCTTAGATTTTTCTGAAACTTATTCTGGTATGCCATAGGTCAATGCTCGGTTCAACCCTATACTTTAAGTATATCAATAATTTAGTATTTTCGAATATGATTGGCCCGTATTATTTCACATCCGAATTGGAAGTAGTCTTGCGGACGCTCCCGGAATTGTCTTCAAAGGTTTTAAGGTATCGAAAGAACATGATCTTGGAATTTAGGTCTTCTGCGGCAGTCAGGTGGGATGTGGGAGAAGAAGGGTGAAGTACGGAATTAGGGTTTCGTAAGAGAAGAGATGGGATGACTTGTTTGGGAGGATGGCAGGAAGTCAGCCGCACAGGTTGCAATTAGGGTTTTGGTTGGATGCTGGTAAAGTTGGTGTATGTGTGCGTGTACCCGTGTTAGGGTTCGTGGGGAGCGTATGAGGTTTGATATCGTATGCAGGGGTTGGCTGGTTCTTAATACATGTGCACTACATGAAATGATCCGATAGAAAAAGTCTCGAAAAACCAGGATGTGACAAACCTACCCCCCTTAAAAGAATCTCGTCCCCGAGATCCCATAGACTGGAATAGATAAGGAAACTTGTCTAGTAAGTAGTCTTCTCGTTCCCAGGTGGCCTCTTCTTCGGTGTGGTTATTCCATTGGACCTTGTGGAACTTGATGGATTTGTTTCGAGTCTTTCGCTCTGTACTCTCCAGAATTTTGATCGGTCTCTCTTCGTACACGAGGTCCTTGGTAATGGGTAGGTCTTGATACTGCACCTGCTGCCTCGGTGGTTCATGGCACTTTTTCAACTGGGATACATGGAAAACATCATGCACTTCGGATAAATCAGGGGGTAACTCCAACTGATAGGCTACCTGTCCTCTTCTTGCTAAAACCTTAAAGGGTCCAACATAACAGGGTGCTAGCTTGCCCTTAATCTTGAATCTCTGGTTTCCTTTGAGGGGTGTGACTCTCAAATAGGCATGATCGCCATGTTCGAACATGACATCATGTCGCTTAGGGTCGGCGTAACTTTTCTGTCTGGATTGAGCTGCCTTCAATCGGTCTTGAATGAATCTTACTTGTTCTTCTGCCTCTCGGAGAATTTCAGGGCCGAATATTTTTCTGTCTCCAGTTTTCCGACCAATTTAAGGGTGTTCGGCATTTCTGTCCGTACAACGCCTCGAATGGGCACATCTTTAAGCTGGTTTGGTAGCTATTGTTATATGAAAATTCTGCATATGGTAAGCTATCTTCTCAGCTATCACCGTACGTTAGGACGCAGACCCGTAGCATATCTTCTAATATTTGATTCACCTGTTTTGTTTGTCCATCCGTTTGCAGGTGGTAAGCTGTACTGAACATCAGTTGAGTTCCCATTGCCTCATGTAAACTTTCCCAAAATCTAGAAGTGAATTGGGTGCCTCGATCTGAGATAATCCTCTTTGGTACTCCATGCAAGCTGATTATTCGGGTAAGGTACAATTTAGCCAATTGTTTCCCTCTAAATGTGGTCTTGATCGGTAGGAAGAGTTGGATCGAAATCTCAGTTCTGGAACCTGGCTGATCTTCTACTGAATTCTTCGAATTCTTCAGTTTCTTCAGAAATCTCGGAGTGTCCGATTCTTCAATCTCGGAGCCTCCGAGATTCAATACTGTTCTTGCTTGCTGAGTTCTTCAGTTTCTTCAGAAATCTCGGAGTGTCTGATTGTTCAATCTCGGAGCCTCCGAGATTTACTTCTATTTTTGCCTGCTGAGTTCTTCAGTTTCTTCAGAAATCTCGGAGTGTCCGATTCTTCAATCTCGGAGCTTCCGAGATTCCTTTTTCTTCAGGTTGAATCGCTTCACTGAGAATAGAACCAAAAGTCGGAATCTCTGGAAAAATTCCCGAAATTTCCAAAATTCTCTTTTTCTTCAGGCTGAATCGCTTCACTGAGAGCAGAACCAAAAGTCAGAATCTCCGGAAAAATTCCCGGAATTTCTGAAATTCTCTTTTTCTTCAGGCTGGGTAGCTTCACTATTTCGACCATAACTTTTGCGTCCGAACTCGGAATTTGGTGATCTTGGACTCGTTTCGAAGCTATCGACAAGCTCCACGTCACCAAGGGCTTTTGGGGGAGTTTTCACTGCATCTTCACTCTGATCATACTAGTCTTTTAATATGACTATGTATGCGAAGAATTTGTGAAAGAAATTTGAACTCGACATTCACCCCCCCTCCTCTGTCGGAAGCCACCGATCCTACAAGATCTATTGGCTGTGATCTGTTTATGTGCAGTTATGAAGATCTACCGGCTGTGATCTATTTAGGTGCAATTATGAAGATCTATTGGCTGTGATCTGTTTAGGTACAGTTATGAAGATCTATCGGTTGTGGTCCGCTAATAATAAAATGGTCCACCAAATTAATGGTCGGATGTTTTTTTTTGTGAGAATTTCTAGCGTTCTTCTATTTTTCTATTGTATTCTACTTTTAGTATATAGTAGATAGATACAAGTCTAATTATATCCATATTTAAGTTTAAACTATAAATAGATTAAATAATTTCTAAAAATCTATAAAAATTTTATATTTATGTTCAGGAAGAGAAACGAGCTACAAATACAATTTTATAAATTCTTCTTTTTCCCCTCTCACGATATTCCAGACACATGAACACATGATCCTACGAGACAGTTAAGCAAACAATAAACACATGATCCTACGAGACAGTTCAGCAAACAATAATTATGACTCCCTCATCTGTTCCTGCTATACATGTTCTACATGTTGAAGTATGGATTCACCATACTATTCTACACAAAACAAACCGCACATGCTGTCTCCATTTTCTCATACGCCGACGCAGCTCTCCCACCGGCCGTAGCTCGAGCTGAACGTTCCTCCGCCGTACCGGTGCGCAAAATCCACGACGACTCTGCGGACGCAGGATTCCCACGTCCTTGCCGCCTCCACGATCGACTTGGGCTCCGGGGGTTCGCCGAGGGCGCGTCGAAACGCCACGTCCACCGCGCCTGGGATCCCGTTCCTCGGTTCGCCATTGTCGAGAAGCGCCGGAGAGCTTCGTGGGTAATCAGCGGGGACGAGCAGCTTCGTCGAGATCTCAGGTGCATCGAAAACTGACAAGAGATCCGGTGCGAGCGACACGACATTGTAGCGGAACTCGATCACCGTCGACCCGTATTCTCCTCTGTCACCGGTAACGCCGATCACGGTGTCGAGCAGCATGCTGTACGCAGCTTCGATCTCGTCCCGCAGAGCGCCGTTGTGCGTCCTCCGTCTCTTGTAGCTGCTTTCCCCGCTGGATCCGGACTGCCACACGTCGCGCTCAAACGGCACGCAGCTGCCCGATGTCGTGTGGCGGAAGGCGCGCTTCAAGTTCACCCCCATATCACTAGCTAAGCTGCGACGCGCTGCCGGTGATAAAGACCTCGCCGCGTCAACTCCGCGCGCGATGAGCGTCTCCGTGTCTACCGGTCCTTCGGCTCCGCCACAGACCTCATCATCCGCTGCTTGACCTACCGGGTGGGCGCTATCGTTTTGCTGCTGAGCCGGTGGAGTTCCGGCAGGAACGCTTTGTGTCAACTCGGGAATTCTCTCATCTGCTGGTTGCTCTTGCTGTTTTTCCTGGCTACATGGTGACGTGTCGCTGGTAAGATTGATGGCTACCGGTGCTTCAGCTCCACGGCGCACCTCATCATCCTCTGCTTGGACTACAAAGTGGTCGCTGTGATTCTGCTGGAGAGCCGGCGGAGTTCTAGCCTCAGTGTCTTGTGTCGGCTTGGAAATGCTCTGCACTGCAGGTTGCTCATGTTGTTTTTGCTGGCTTGTTGTGCCACCGGTGGGATTGATGGTTGGAGGCGGCCCGCGACAGTTCTGCGGCTGACGTCCGGCATTCCTCTCCGTAATTTGAGCTTTCATTTCCCTGTATATATGCAGCAAATTAAGTGGGGCCATTTGGTACTTGCCGAACAGCTCCTTCATGCCTTCAGGGATGTTACTTTTCTGGAGCTGTAGGAAGTTCAGCACATTTCTGATCTTTTCCTTCAACTTATATGTGGACCTGTATCGGTCAGCTTGCTCTTTAGATAATGACTCCAGATGTTCCTTTGTTTTTGTCGGGAGGACAATTGCTCGATCGAATTCCGCGAGCTCCGAGAAGTAAGCGTCTTTTAGTGAAGTGATGTTCTGAAACATGTCCTCCCTCCAGTCCACTTCTCCGGCACTCCCATTCGTTGCTGAAGTTCGAGGTCTCCCAAATTGCTGGTTGTTCTGTCCTCCTGGGAAACCAATCTGCATCACGGCCACATTGGCCTGTTGTGCTCCGTGAGTTTGGCACCTCTGCTGTTCGTTGACCCGCTGCGGCTGCTGTGTGCAGATGGCATTGGCGTTCTGCTTGTGTAGGTGATTCTGCTGAGCATTTGGCCGAACAATTGGCTGCCGTTGAAGTTGTGCCTCGCTTGTTGGGTCGCATCCTGCAAACGCTGTGGGCTGCAGTTGCCTGGCCGGGCATTGGGTCTGAAGCTGAGTTACTACTGTCGACTGACGGGGCTGGAGCTGGACAGCCTGTGCCATTGGAGCGAGTGCTGATGGCTGTTCTTGCTCAACCTTCATTTGCATGTTTTGCAGCCGAGGTGGCATTCCAGGAACAGACATCGTTGATGCCGTCCGAGACATCGCGGGGACCGTAGAATTAACTTGAACTGCATTAGTGGGCTGCATCGTTGATACCGTCTGTGCCTGTTGCTGAAGGTATGAAGCAGCCTGTACGACCGATTGCCGTTTCTGCTGCAGTTCGTACATCTTCCTGCCTATTCTCCTAAGGTAGTCTTGCATACTGTTGGACTCCCTCAGCACGGTGACCTCAAATTTGGCAGCAACGCCGTGGAGCTGCGAGAGCTGACACCTGTAGATTCCCGCCAAGTTCCTCACTCTGATATAACACAACACCGATGAAAATATGAGAGGTTATATATATATATATATAATATCAGAACAAACATGATCAGCTTTTATCTTCGTGAGAATCTGGCCCCTACAATAAACGTATCTATACCTCTCTCATGAACAATTAGTTAATTATTAATAATCAATCCCTTTAGAATATGTGATTATGTGGCAAACAGAATATGCAATCGAAATAAATTATCCTTTATCGAAAAATGTAATCACTACACAGCTACTTTTCTCAGTTTTGAAGAAGCCAAGCAATCGGGAGGACAACAAGTACGTGAAGGAAAGGATTGAGATACATGAAAGCTAGAGATCACAACGTAGTGTGCAGGAGACCAATCGACCGACCAAAATTAACATTTAAGGGCGTGTTTGGAACAAACGAATTTCACATAAAACAATTCAATGCATGCGGGGAATCAAGAAAAATTTCCAGTACCAAATGGGCCTAAAGTAACAATCCTCCCTCAACAAACCAATCCCAGGCTATAACCCCATATTTTTCTCCCAATAAACCCATCAAATCAGTTGCATACATAATCTGCGATCACTACAAATTTTGAAAGAAGCAGAGCAAATTTTGGAGAAGCAGAGCAATTGGAAGTGCAAGAGGCCAACATGTAGAGGCATTCTATAAAGCTGCACGTAACTGGGGCATAGATGAAAAGTACGAGTACACGTACATCGTTTGGATCACTTGGGCGCGGAAGTTGGGAGGCGCCGCCGCCAGCCAGTCGCCGCCGCCGGCAGGTCGGGCACCGTCCGCCATCGATCGGAAGGAGAGAAGAGGCGAGCGGAGACGAGTCGAGTCGATCTGGGCTGGGAGTTCGACTTGGATTGTGAGCTGGGATGGCCTGGAAAGGAGGAAAGCAGAGCTGTGGGTATTTTATGGAGCAACTGCGCGCGACGAAGCCGAGTCCGAACCGAAGTCGGTCGCTCCCTTTCACCGTGTGTCCGTGGCTCCGTCGCCCCGTCGGCGAGTACGCGGCCGCGTACAACCGAGTCCGAACCGGAGTCGGTCGCTCCCTTCCACCACGTGTCCGTGGCTCCACGAGTCCGAACCGGAGTCCGATCCCCGTCTGAAGGCTAGGAACTTAAGCTGCTCAGCCGCACGATGACCGCACAGCCACCATCCCTCTCGTGGTGTTCCGTAGACACGTATAGAACCGAGAGCACGTCGGACCGTCCCTGTGGTTAATCCAATTAACCAGCGCGCGCCCACGCATTGCTGTGGAGAATGTTTAAATTACGTTCTTAATTTGTTTCAAAATATGTAATGGAAACATTTTATGATTAGTCATATATCCGTTGGTTTCAGACACATTTATCAGTTGACGCAATGCGATCAGTCGTCGTTGACAAAATAGCTACATATGCAGGCATATACACATACTTGGGACGTCATATTACGTACCATTGTCGTGAAGAATCTCTGAGCACCGTGCAATTCGAGCAGTCCAATGTCTTCGGCTTGGTATTGTTTGAACTCGGCTCCTCGTCCACACACGCGGCCAAACAGTGCGGGAAATAATCAAACTCCTCGGTGTTCATGGCGGCCAAGCTCTGAAGGGAATCATTGAATTCCTCGGTTGGAAGCATCAGGCAGTGCGGCCAGCGGTGCTTCGCCTGTTTCCGCTGGCACTATGATTTTTTTTTCAAAATTTTAAAATTCAAAATTTATTTAAAATTCTGGAATCCTTTTTGGCCTCATTTCTTTTTCTTCCGACCCACGAATCGTTTCCTCAGCTCATCTAGCCCATCTCCCCAACTACTCCACCTTCTCTGCCATCTCCCCGTCGCCGCCGCCAGTAACACCACCGCCGCCCGTCGCGCCGCCCTCCACTCAACGCGGTAACGGGGCAAGCCCCTTCCTCCGTAGCAGCACCGCCCCCGACGCCACCTTTCCACGCGTCGCCCGCTTTCTCTCTCGCTCTGCCCCACCGCTCTTCTCTCTTCTGTGCCATCGTCCTCGTCCCTCTCAGCACCGCCCGCCACCTCGACCTGCATAGCTCGGCTGTCTGAGCAGCACGATGCCCGAGCGCGGCAGGAGCCCGTCCCGGCGAGCTTATCTCGTCGGGACCCGTCTCGATGCCGAGCTCCCGACCTGACCCCACCCTAATAGAAGCCGGCAACCCCCTCTCGAGCTCCCTTCTCCACACCCCGACGCGCGCCCGAGCTCCCCCACCTTCTCCCGAGCGTCCCAGCTCCCTCCCCTTCCTCTTCCCGAGCTCCGGCAACCCGCCACCATCGCCCCCAGCTCCGGCGAGGTGAGAACTGAGCCGCCCCACCATTGCTAAGCCAAAATCCCGTAGCAACCCTCCTCTTTCTCTTCCAAAATGGAACTACCGTCCCCCGTAGGTCCTCTAGATGTTGCCCGCCCTCGGCGGCCAATTTTCTCCTCGTCGCCGGCAGCCACCCCTCCTCTGTTCTTCCCCCAGCCCCCAATCTGAGGTCGGCTCGATTTGAAATCAAGCCGAGCCGACCTCCTCTGAGCCGCAGCCCTTCAGGCGGCTCAAACTCGAGCCGAGCCACTCAGCTCTCCCCTCCGTAGGCCGGCTCGGCCACCTCCTGGGCCGGCTCTGTTCACTATTGGGCAGAGCCCATTTAGAGTAGAAATCTTTTTTCTTTTTCCTTTTCTTTTTCTGTTAAGCCCTAAGCCCAATCCAACCCAACCCTTTTACCCATTCCAAACCCATATCCAACCCAGCCCATGTCCAACTCAGCCCAACCCGAAAACCCTAACGGGCTCGAAACCCTAAAAATATAATTATATACCGTTTCAATCGTCTCGATGCCATGATTCCAATTCTCCACACCGTTAATCCAGATTCCCACTTCCTAACACCCAAAACCCGCAAAATCCTCTTATCCCACATATATCCCGATTCTCCATCCGAAACCCTAACTCGCGTCATATAACTCCTTCCATCTTTTCAATATTTCAATTCCAACCTCACATACACCTACTTCCTATTTATAGTATTATTTTTCAAATTATTTTACATTTTGCTCCCAGCTCGCATTCGTCGAATCCGGACTTATATATGTTTGTTGTTTAGATCTTTTTGCAAATAGGAAGCGGTAGTGACGATCCGACGCTTAGGAAAGATCCCGACGGTGAAGATCTTCCCGATGACAACGATCCGACAGGCTTCGGTGCAGTAGGCAAGTCACACTCCTTTGTTCATGTTGATCCTACATACCTTTCTATTTATTGTATTACTAGTTTAATTAATTATCTTTTACATGTTAATTTCATATGAGATATTTTTGAATGACATGATTGTGTAGTTAGCACCTACCACCCCACAGCCCCAGCTATTTTTTGTAGGCCATATTCACCTTGAAGACCTTAGGATAAATATAAGTCATTTCAGTATCCTTCACCGGCATTAGAGGCTAGGTTAGACTGTATTCAGAAATATTGGTAACCCTAAAGTAAATTCGGAGAATGTGGTTTTAAAAAGAAATTACCGATGATTGGGGATAGAGATGATGGGGCCCTTCATGTGTGCAGCCATACCCCTTCTATGGAGTAAGGGTAAAATGGCGGATTACCTTGCTCAGGGCAGTTAAGGACAAGACCCTTGTGCTAAGTAATAGACACAGAACCGCTCAACCACATGTTTAACTTGTCAAACCTGGCCTAGTAAATCTGCTCTACCTGCTGAACAACTACAGAATAGATTGCCGTTCCTCTTCTCTGGAAGGCCCGCATAAGCAAATGAGGTGATAGGCCATTTATTGGGAAATCATAACTGGAACTCACCCGACTCCCGGATTGCGAAGTTGACATTGGCCTGTCAGCTCCCGGGAGAGCGAGTGATGTAGTGTTCCTGCGTAGGAACTTCAAAAGATAGAGCAGATAAAAAGTCTTGTTAACTTACCTCTGTCGACACACCGATGGGTGTGTGTAGATCTGCAGTGATATTAAGAGGTATAGGTATCATGTGGGTAAAGCTAAGCCACTCTGCATAGTTAATTTAAATGGTATTCGAATACGCCATGCTTCTAGTTAATGAAGTTGTGTTTAGAGATGATTCTCAGTACAAAGTACAAGTAGAAATTAGCGATGATTAGTTAAATCTGGCGATGACCCGGCAGGGTTGTTTAAACACTATGATTTATAATCAAATGTTTAAAGGAAGAGATTTTAAATACTAAGATGGAGCTTAGGGCTATGCATCTACCAAATAATAAAACCTTATACCCCTCCTTTGAAATCCGAGGCATGTAGTTATATAGTGTATCTTCCCAACGTGGCTTGCTGAGTATGTCATGTACTCATTACTGCATCAACCATCACAGATACACAGGAAGACGAAGAAGGACCTTTTGATGAAGAATATCTCGATAAAGATGACTACGAATACTAGGTCTTATCCGCGCTCGAGGCGCCTGTGGTGTAGATCCCTTTTGAATGTAATGTATACTTTGGGCTCGGATGCCCCAGTCAGTTGTAAGACAAATCGCTGCTAAGCATACTTTCCTGTTCTGTAATAAAATTTGGATGTTCATCGTTGTGTTGGCAATGTGACTACTCTACGTCCGTAATTGAAAAACTCATGGGTAGTTGCGGGTATTATTTCGCGGCTCCAAAATTCGGGGTCGTGACAGGCACCATCAGTGCTTGCTGTTGTCCGTGTAGATGCCGGCGCTGGTGAGGGCACCATTGGGGCAATTTGGTAGCCTCGAGCTCTGAGACGACTGCAGCCGAGCTCTTCGGAGCGATGAAGCCCTAGACGTTCAGAGGACACTTTGGGTTCATGCTAAAAGCTGTAGACCCGTAGCCAGTCGAACGGCTGCTGTGTACGTGTGAGACACCGATTCGACGACGGGGGACTTGACGGGAGATGGGGAACTGTTTTACTGTTCGGGCCGCACCGTTTGATGTTTTCCTCCACGAGTGCCCTCTCCTTTCTCCATGGGGCTCCTCATCTCAACCCACTACCCGTGCAAGCATTGCACTGACAAAAAACATCACTTTCCTGCTCTTGGTGCCTCCGCTCACTGCCGCCGTCTCCCCTGCGCGGCTTCTCTCCTCTCCCCTCCTTCTCCCGGCCGGGAAGCCACTGCCGCTTCCCCGAGCCACCGCCTGCATATCACTTCTTGGCGCCACACCCCTGGCCGTCTCTCCTCCTCGCGCTGCCCGCAGATGGTCCACATTCCGCCATCGCCGGTGGAGGTGGCCTACATACGTGCTCACCGGTGCGCCAAGCTACGGAATCGTGTATCCTCTTGCTGAGATGCGTTTCTGATTATCTAAGTCATATGATTGTCAATTCGAGTCTTCAGTTAGACGAGAGAGAGGCGACGGTTTGTGGAGTTGCAGCGGGCGAGCGCATGTTCGGACGCGACGAATTGGAGTGTTGTGCAGTGCATGCGACGGTACGTGTTGAGCGGTTGATTTGTTGCAGTTGGATCCGAACGTTATTCTGGTTGATATTGATTTGATGATTGTAGTTTTTAAAGTGACGTAGCACAATGAGGAGGCTCCATTAGAAGTCAACTTTAGAATACGTAGCACAATGAGGAGGCTGCATTAGAAGTCAACTTTAGAATAAAGAAGAATCTAATATTTGTCCCGTAACATCTTATTTTTGCTAATACGTACTAAATTAGTTTGGGACATAGTGTAGTATTGGTGGTCAAACTATGTACCATATAGATGAAATCTTATCATTCTTTATTCTAAAATTGACTCTTAATACTAAATCCCTATTAAGCCATGTAACCGTTTAAATAATAGCTATAGGATTAATTATAACAATCTTTAAAACCACACGACTGCATTGGACTTTATAAAAATTCTCACATTAATCGAAAAAAAAGAAAAAAAATCTAATTCATCAATTTCACGAGTTTTGCGTCGAGGTGTAGTCCTTACTAAAGACAATCTTAGGAAGAGAAACTGGACCTGTAGTGTCAAATGTTGCTTTTGTAGCAGGAGCAAACAATACAACATTTGTTTTTTGACTGCCGTGTCGCTCGTTCGGTATGGCGGGTCATACACGCGGCATCGGGCCTTAGGCCTCCTACTAGCGTCACCCGCTTGTTTGGTGCTTGGCTTAGGGGAGTAGACCAGGGGCTCCGTAACCTTATTTTAATCGGGGCATCCGCGGCGTGTTGGTCCATGTGGCTATGCCGTAACAATGTTGTTTTTGCTAAGCGTAATTTCTCTTCTTTCTTGCAAGTTTTATTTATGTGCTTCAGCTGGTTGCGCTCGTGGTCTCTACTTCAGCCTCCGGCCTACAGGGCGGGCATTCTAGTGGCCTGTCACTCATTGGAAGTTGTTATCGGGGAGTTCTATATTCAGTTTGGATGGCGTCCTAGTAATAGAATTTGTGGTCCTTGATTAGTTGTTCTGTGTCCTTTGTGACTTGGCTTTCTACCAGTAACATCTTGTAGTGGATTTTCTTTTATAAAGCGCCAATGGTGCGTTCGTTATGATATTTGTGTTGGCTGTGTACATCGTGAGGTCAGAGGGCGGGAGATGTAAAACTCTTCCATTATTAAAAAATAAATCAATTTCACCAGTGAGTATACGGTTTCATGTCCCATTAAAGTATATGCACGTAATAGAATCGATACCTAGCAATGGAGCGAAATGAATTGTGAAAAGAGTTCTACTATAATCCAATTCCGAAATAGCACCGTAGTATCTGTAAAGCACAATGCGCTTGGAAACCGATGCATCACATCTCTTTGAACTGGTTGTACCCAAACCAGAAACTTACAAAACAACGTATCAGCCAAAACCAAAGTCAAATCTCTCAAAAAATAAGCAGTCAGATTAAGGAAGGCACGCAATAATTTAGGCCATATGCTTGCACAAGTTGAAAATCAAGCTTGGCCAAAAAAAAAGATGAACATCAAGGTTAATTATGGTATCAATAAGGGACAAGATTTCTGCCCAGGGTTAATTGTGGTATCAAAGAAAGTTTTTAAAAAAATCATGAAGGAATACGATTTCAAGGTTGAACTTTGGAATTGACATCACATCTAACCTAACAGAAGTAGGTAAATTTCCAACTTTCAATATTTCAAATTTGAGAATGCACTACCTGTTGTTGTCCACCGACAAATAGAGGAAGTGAGGAACCATTAATATTCAAGCCTTCAAGATTACCTCTTGTACGAAAACTTTCACTGAATTAACTTTCTCGTCACCTTTCACACAATCTTTTGACCTTCAGTTTATTTGTCTTCAGTCAAGAATGCTCAGATCATCCAGACGCTTCTTTCCTATTCCTTTCTTCTTACTTAGATGGTCAGATTCATAGTAAGAGCAGCACCAAACTAATAGTGTGTATTCAGATTGTGATCTAGCTTGTCTGATAACAATTCGTCGTGAATCTTATATTTTGTTTGTCCGTTCTGAGCTGGTCAGTAAACAGCATTTTATCAGATGAACAGGTGTACAGATTTTACTTCCTATTTTCACCTGGCAAATCAAATATTCCTGCAACTCGCAATCAGGATAAAGCAAAGGCACATGCAGTTACTTTTGTTCTTGTAGTACGAATATTTCACAAAAGCCAAAGCTCTTCACAACAAAGCAACGGGGCATAAATTTCAAGCCAAGATCCAAGTAAGCCAGAAAGAAATATTCATTAACTTTTAGTTCCACGATAACATTTATATGCCATCACATGGACAGGTGATCAACCGGTGCATCTTCCAAGAGAAGAAAATATTCTTTGCAAGTTGTAACAAACACTGAATCCTATTGACCATCTGGCATCGGTGGAGACAGAATTTAGTGAGTGGAGAAATTAAGTTTCTTTTTCACTTTAGATCAGAAGAACAATCACCAATGGCGATGCAGTGGTGAGCATGCCTTGTGCTCTTGGAGCCTCATGCTGCAGAATCAGGTTCAGTCCGTATCTGAAGATGCTGCCCGGTGAATAAAGAGTCGGTGGAGCGAGGGCTTAATCATTCGGCAACATCATCGAACAGTGAAAATCAGTTCAGGGATCCTATCCCACATCTCTACTCTGTACCGCAAAATCTTGCCACCGAAACCTTTTTATGTCATATATGTCCAGTGCAGTGCCGCTCTCGTCGAGTTCATCAGGTTAATTGACGTAATCAGGGGAGCCAGTAGGGCGGCGGGCCGGGGTCTGGCCCCCTCATGGATTTAGCTTCCTCTGAATATCTACTAATTGCTAGTTACATCAATAATTGCTTTTTTCTTTTGAGGGAATCACTAATTGCTAGTTAGACCACTGATTTTATTTCTCTAGTATATACGTGGACGTACTACTAACTAATCAAGCCCAATAAAAATGCTGGCCCAACCAACACTAGTTACTAGTTAAGCCCGATATAAGTACTCACCGAATCCATCAAATGAGTTATACTACAATTGCTCGCATATAAACACTTAGATCTTTATCTAACGGATCATATATTTTCATCCTCTTATCAATAAAAATTTCCCTCAAAATTATGCTTCTTCTGCTACTTGCTCAGAAGTGTTGAAGGCGAAGAATTTCTGGATAAAATTTTCTCTTATAGCTTGCCAAGGCACCAAAATTTTCCTGACCCCGCCACTGCCTGGCTTCCCCTTTGTCTAAATCCTGGCTCCACTCCTAGATGTAATGATGGTAACCTGGTATCTACATTAATCGTCTCTTGAGCTGATGCTTTACCATTGCAGGTTCCGAAGTTTGCACAGTACCTAGTTTGCTGTTCCTTTTTAGTCTGATAGTTTGTTGTTCTGATGAGGCCGCCTTGTTCTATGCAGGTGAATCTGATGATGCCAACTGCATGAAAATTGGAATTGCAAGTTGCTTTCAATGAAGAAAAAAAATAATTCATCATGCTGTTGTGAAAAACGTAAGTTATTCTATCTTGTAATCCACTCATTGACCTCGACAGAAGATGAGGTTGGAACCGAGACGAACCCTACCTTGCAGAAAACAAATTAAGGATTAAATTCTTATTCTTCCACAAGTACTCTGAATTCTGATCCGCTAACGAGTCATCATCTTTCTCCACATGGCCCGGCGACATATAAATTCGACCTACCACAATTCTATGCTCATCGCTTCATCCAAATCTGCTCTATTTCCATCATATAACCGGCAGATTACTGAATCATTCAGTACTGAGAAGAAAAGGGAAACAGAAACCAATGATTGCTTGCAACTTATCGATCAAGCCGAGAACAACGACGATGCACAACATGCTGCTCTCCCAGCATATTTAATGAAGATAGCATCATCAAACGATCCTTACCCACGACGACAAAAAAGATACTCATTAATGGAAAATTTGCTATAATTGTCTCCAGTTCTCTTTGGCCCAATAATTAAGGCCTTATCCGAAGAACAGATTAAGCCTCACTGTCTTGCTAATCACACCCGTGAAGATCGGATACCCGCACCCACCTGCTGGGTAGGTCGCGGGGTGCACTCAGCAAAGTTTATGCTACGTGGTTCTGCACTGTCAGCTGGGCCCGGCGCTTCTGTTCGCTGGGACTGCTGTGACACGTAGGAGGCCCGTGGCGACACGTGGAGCGGCGCCGTTGACTGCACGTGGAGCTGCGGTGGATCCCACGTGGCGGCTCGGGTGACCCTGTCGTGCCGGTTTTGATATCCACAAAATTATCCATAGACCGAACAAGGGATGACTAATCGACGGGTCAGCATGGGTGCTCGATCGTCGTATAGCTCTTTTGCAGTTTTGCCCAAGCCAAGTTCGTTATTCGGCTTAGGTGGCTGTCCTTTCCCGGTGGTTACAGAAATGTTTTGCATGTATGATTCGTTACATACATTACATTTGATTTTGTTTATGGTTATATACGCTGAGGGTGGGTAATCTGAAGCACGTTCTTTACAGAAAATCAGTAATGCCACTACAATCGTGCGAGAGTAGGTACAACACGCAGGAAGGAACACCACCTTATATAACACCACCACTCAACTCTCTCTTAGCTAATTGACCAAGAGCATGAGCAACCTGATTTGCGGCTAGCTTTACATGCTGGATGTGAAACCCAACAACAGGCTGGACATAGCTTTTGCCTCCTTGACAAGGTGACACAACCGAGAACGTTCTCGCTTGTGTTCATTAAAGTCTGTACAACCGCAGAGCAATCTGATTGCACGATGACAGGATCCCACCCGTATTGCACCAGCAGTTTGAGAGCAGAAACACACGTAAGAAGTTCCGCTTCTTCGGGTGTAGAACATAACGGATAAAACTCCTAGGCACAAAATGATGCTGCTCCTTTGTGATCCAGATCAACGACGCCCACTCCAGTTTGGACAGACTCTAATCTAAATCAAAAGCAACATCGATGTTGACTTTGACCGTGCCACACAAGGTCGCCGCCCAAGCAACGTCGTGTATGTTGAGAACAAACTGCCATAGGCAGTTGCTCTTTGTGAGCAATCGGCACTTGCCTAACAACTGCATACAGCGGTTGCCTCTTCTCTGCATGCAACTGCAAATAACCGCACCTTGTAATCTCTATATAAGCATCACTTCAATAAAGAATACAACGCTTGATCCATTCTGTTCTTTGTTCATTCTCTCGATTACTCTCAAGTTTCAACACGTTATCAGCACGCTCTAGGCAGAGCAATACACACACAGAGCAAAGCAAAAGAACAGAGATCGAAGGAGAAGAGGTGAGATCAGAGCCATGCCTCTTCACTTCGCTTCTTCGCCTCCTCAGGGACGAACGGCTTCGCCGTCGCTTTATCGCTCGCCGACCGACCGGCCCACGCCTTTGCCGTGGCTCGCCCCTCCTCTGAAGGCCGCTGCGCCTGCCGCCGCTGTGGCCGAGCGCTCCGCGCGCCGCCGCTGTGGCCGAGCCTGCGCACGCCGCCGTGGCCGCCCTCGCGCACGGCCGCCGCTGTAACAGCCCTAAAATTTAGAAAATTTTGAAAAGTTTTAAAGATTCGAAATCTGTCTCTGGATCAATTCCTTCTTCCCTCAGCCCATCTTCAAGTCCAGCCCATCTCCAATTTCTCAGCTCGGCAGCCCACCATTTTCTCTGCTCTGCTTTCCTTCTCTCCCTCCTCCCGTTCTCCACGACAGCGCTGCAGTCGAGAGCAGCCACGCGGCGCCGAAGTTCTTCCTGCCGCACCTCTGCTTGCTGCCGTAGTGCCACCTCGCCATCGCTCTCTCTCTTTCGCACGCGCAAGTCTCAAAAATCGGAGCTACCGAAGCTCTCTTCCTCCCCTCCTTCCATTTGCAAGCACCGCAGCACCCGAGCCCCTTTCCACCCCCGCTCTCACCCCAGTGCTCCCTCGCACTCTTCGCCGCCGTCCAGACCACCCTCGAGCTCCGCCCCGTTTCCCTTTCCTTCTCCGACGAGGTACCCGAGAGCCAACCGCCGCCGAGCGCCTCGCCCCTCTCCGAGCATGCGCGCAGCCCCCTCCACCTCTCCCTCGCTCTCGAACTCCCCAAGCAACCCGAGCCTTGCCCTCATCTCTAGAACCTCCCCTCGCCCTTCTCTTTTCCCTCAGAATCTCCAGTGAACCCCGCCGCCGTCGCCTCCATCTCCGGCAAGGAGAACCGACAGATCCCGCCGCCGATCCCCTCTCCCGCTCAACCCCTGAGATTCCGAGCTCCAGCACGAGCCTCACCCACCTCCTCCTCACCCTCCTGAGCACCTTTCCTTGCTCCAGAGCTCCGGCGAGCTCTTCACCGCCGCCCGCCTCCGGCGAGCTCAACCCGAGCCGCCCCCCCCCTCCGTTGCTAGCCCCATCCCCCTCGGCACCACCTCCCTCTTTCTCCAAAAATGGAACCCCCGCCCCTCCCTAGCGCCCCTGGACTGACCAATTTGGTCCGGCGAGCACCGCCGGCGAGGAATTCCTCCCCGCCGCCGACGGCGCCGCCTCTCCCCTGTTTCCCGTCGCCCCTGCCCCTTTTCCCCTCTGCCCGAGCAGGCCGCCGTGCGCCTCCTTAGCGGGCCGCCCCGCTTTTCTCCTCTGCAGGCCGCCGCGCCCCCGAGCGGGCCTCGGCCTTCCTCTCCGCAGCGGGCCGGCCTAGTCCTCTGTTGGGCCAGCGCCGAGTGCAGGCCGTTTCGGCCAGCCTGCCGCCCCCCTCTCTTTTTTTTTCTTTTTCTTTTCCATTTAATTTCTGTTGTTTAATTTCTCTCGCATCCGGAAACCCTAGAAATCAATATAGTACATCGTTTCAATCGTCTCGACGACGCGAATCCATCTACGCCATCCTTTGATTCCAATTCCCACTGTTTGATGCCCAAAACCCCCAAAAACCTCCTCCACCCCTTTTTCCAACCCTTCGTCCGAAAACCCTAAAATCCCCCTCTCTAATTCTTTCGATCCTCGACATCTCGATTCCAATCCAGAGCAGTCCAAACACTATTTTCAGTACTTATTTCAATTAAATTATATTACGTCCTAGCTCATTTTATGGAGCCCGGACTTATACATGTGTGTTTGAACTTCTTGCAATCTAGGGATCGATAGTGGCGATTCGGTGCTAGGACAGGATCCAGAAGGTGAAGGACATCCCGAAGACTTCCCCTCAACTGAACCCGGAGCAGGAGGCAAGTCACAACACAACCTTGTTCATGTTGAACCTACTCGCCATATTATTACTCGTAATGATACTAGTTTAGTTATTACTTTTTGCATGATAATCTCGTATGCAGTATTTTCGAATGACATGATACATAGTTATGACCTACCACCTACACAGCCCTGTCAATGATTGGGAGCCATAATTGTTTGAAAACCTGTAAGATAGCCACAGGTATTATCGACATAGGGTTAGGTCCTTACGATAAAATGGCAATGTCGGGTATGTTAATTAAACTCGGAGGATGTAGTTCTGAAAATGGAAATGCCGACGGTAGGGATCACGAGGTGGGGCCTTCACGAGTTGAATGTGCAGCCATTCCCCTGACCGTGAAGTGAGGGTAATCGGGAGAATTACCGCTCAGGGCAATTAAGGACGAGACCCTTGTGCATAGTGAAAAACATATGAATTCGCCCATCCACATGTTCGATTCGTCGAGCCCGGCTTAGTACATCTGCTCTACCCGATGAACAACTATAGGTTAGCTACAGTTCCCTGTAATGAGAATGTCTCTCGGTAGCAAATAAAGTGGTGACCCACAGGTTGGGGAAACTCACAACTAGAACCCACTCAAATCCCGGATCCTGAAGTTAACATGGCCTGTTAGACTCCCGGGAGAGCGAGTGATGAAGTGTTCCTGGGTAGGAACTTCAGAAGATAGAGCAGATAAAAAGGCCTTGTCATTCTTACCTCTGTCGGCACACTTGTGGGAGTGTGTTAATTGCGCATGACAATAGAGGTATAGATGTCGTGTGGGTAAAGCTGGGCAACTCTGCAGAGTCAATTGAAATGGTATTCGAATACGCCGTACTCCCGGTTAACGGAGTTGTGTTGAGAGGTGATACTCGTTGCGAAGCACAAGTAGGATTTCCTTATGATGTTTGAATGGCATCCGATGGTAACTTGATGTGGTACTTAAAACTCAAGAGATTGCTATGTTTATAATTTAAATGGTGTGTTTTTTCAAATACTAAGTTGAAGTAGAATTATGCATCCACCAAATGGTATATTCAACCCTACACCCTTCCTTGCAATTCAATGCATGTAGTTAAGTATTACGGCTTTCCGTTGTGGCTTGCTGAGTACGTCGCGTACTCATTACTGCACCCATAATTCAGATATGCAGGATGATTGGGAAGAACCTCTTGCGGAGGATGATTTCAATGCCGATGAATACGAGTTTTAGGTCTCATCCGTACGCTGAAAGAGCCTGTGGTTAGGTTCCTTTTGTGATGTAAGTTTTGAGCTCAGACGCTCCAGTCATATGTAAGATAACCCCGCTTTAAACCTATTTTGTTGTGTTGTAATATATGCCAACTGTTTAATGCGATGCTGGCAATGTATCATCTCTACACCCCGCGACTGAGAAACTCCTGGGCAGTCGTGGGCGATTCGTCGCGGCCCCGATTTTTGGGGGCGTGAGTTGGAAAGCTTAGGGAATCTCTACCAACCTGGGTGAACAAAATGTTCAAAGTTGAAATGTAAATCCTAATTAGGTTGAGTTAGATGTATCCGTCATTTCTAATCGTCGTTCATTCGAAAAACCATACTAAGTTCTATAGCTCCCAATGACTCTGATTCCAGCGCAGTTAGCTTGTATCGCAGAGTCCTACCTTAACATAATATTGTCATGACAATCTACCAGCGTAGTAATTTTCAATTTGACATATGCAACGACAACCAACCCACATGCCTGCGTAGTATAGGGTATCGATCATCCAGGCCTACAGACCTAAGACAGTCCCTGCTGTCATGGCAGCCCCACATATACCACAACTTAGAACTTCTTCCCAGCATTCCATTATGTACTCATCGCACGCATATACCCATAGAACATAACTATGCCCAGTATGCAGTGTAACCTAAGAATTCTGCTACACTACACTCTAGTATTCCTAAGTAAACCTTCGACCATCTGAATCTCATAGAGTTGTAGCAGCAGACCCGATAATCCTAGGTATCCATAAGACATCCATATAGACCATGCATACTTGTCATGCATCCATGCGGACCTTATGCGACTCTTTACGTTTTCTTGCCGGTTCTTCGTATTGCCTATAAAAGAGCCCGAAGACAGAGACCACCAGGCCTCACGAGTCCAACGCAAGATCAAGAACCCACGACCACGGCAGCAGATGCTTGTTGCATCTTTTAGCATGTACTTATATATCTTTACTTGATTACCTGCTGATGTGTGAATGTGTGTCGTTGTATGGAATGTGTGGTTCTAGTTCGATGAAACTAGCATGTTAGGATGTGCTGCAGTTGTGGCTAGCGATGGCTGGGAATTGATCGCGTCCGTCTAATAACATGAATCTATTTAGTGAGGTGGAGAGCCGAGGTGTGCTCGACGGATACGGTTGGTAGGTTCAACATCCTGAGGTGATTTCTGCGCGACGGATACGGTTGGTTCCGCCTATCCTGAGGTGATTCCGTTCGACGGATACGTTGGTAGGGTCTACCATCCTGAGGTGATTCCGGTCGTAGAATTTATACCTTAGCACCGCGCTGGACGTTAGCAGGGAATCTCTGCCATGGACGTTTCGCAGATGAGCCTCGGTCACTTGGAGATTAGCTACCTCGAGTGACGCGCACTGGTTTATTTCTCTGGGGATGTAATTTGCCTGGTACGATCCGACGAGATTATGGGCATGTGTGTCATGTGGTGAAGGGTGATATCACGAGTGAGTGGAAAGAGGCAAGTGAGGTGCCTGCTATCCATTAAGGTATAGTGGTGGCAGTGAGTGCCCCTATACCCATGTACTTTAAGATGGATATATATATATATACGGCAAGTGAGTGCCACCATGTCCCTTCGTGGATACGTGTGACATTTTGATCTGGAGTTGTTTCCATGGGACCTTGTACCTGTCAATGAGTTCTTGAATGTTTGTACCTTTCCCGCTCGCATATGCCATGTTTAATACTGTATACTAGTAGGTGTAGGACATTTAATCATAGCACGAGTAAGTGCTTGCGAGTAGCCTTCGTACTCACCTAGGATATTCCTAGATCATTGCAGTGAGTCCGTGGTCGAGGAATACTCAATACCGCTTAGCTTCCGGTTACCTTGTTAGTCTATCGATTCATGGGATAGGTAGTGGTCTTAGGTCATGCGGTCCACTGTGCCGTTATGTCTCAGTTATTTGCTTCCGCTGTTGTTAACTTCTCCGTACTCGGATAATGTTTTCGATTTACCGCTGATGTAATGTGTGTCCCCATCGTGGACAGTTATTAGTAATATCATATGTAGAGACTTTGTGATGATATCCGAGTTGTAATCAGGCTGCCTCCTCTGCACAATGCGTGACAGATATGAAGTGTATGGTATGCCGTGAAGGACGCGAGCCGGCGTACCATGCTACTAAGTCGCAGCAGCGTGTTGGTGAGTGACGCACACTGCAGCCGAGAGCGACACTGCTGCTGAGATCGGTGGCCGGCCAGGCATGGGTGTCGCGTTCTACCGGCTTTCGTACGCGACCCACTAGCTTTCCGAGCTAGTTAGGTGTGGTAGAATCGACGGCTCCTCCGACTTGTTTGTCGTGGTAGGATTCGGAACGACTTCTGACTCTTCACCGGATTACGAATCGTATGTGGTTTTGGGAAGATTGGTCGCTTCCCGGCCGCTCGCACGTAGCGGAGCGTCGGATGCGACTTCGCTATACCTGGTGCGTACGGCGCAGGACCGTGCACGGGCAGGACGAGTCCTTCGGTCCATGGCGACTTCGCGTTCCCATCTAATCATCATGCGATTCTGGGCTCCGTGACAACTTGTATCAGAGCCGAGTGAGCTGACCGTCGGAGCCAATGTGCAGGTGGTCGTTAGTAGAGCTTCCGCTGCGCCTACACGATAGGCCAGCAAAAACTATTGACAAAAAAGTAACCCACTGTTAGTATAAGTAGTCTGCTTTTTATATTCCTTACTCCTCGTCGCATCTTAGTTCTGATTTTCTTCTCTATTGCTTTTGTTTTTCCTGGTGTGGTCTGACTGACTTATCCTTGTCGTGTAGATGGAATTTCTTCAGCGGTGCATGCTACCTCCACGCCTGGACTGTCGACGTGGTTTCAGAGTGCTTTTATACATGCTCGGAACTCGGATTCCCTATACTCCGAGTAACCTTGTGCATAAAGGCCGACCTAGGATTGGCATGTACGAGTATCAGCGCGTCCGCCGATTTCATTCACTCGCGTGCAACAGCGACCCTCCCACCAGCCGATAGCTTCTTCAATGGCCTGAGTGGAGCAGAACTGGAGTCCGCGGTCCAGACGCAGCTTATCGGCTATGTGCCATCTTCGGCATGAGCTCCGTCTCGTTGGTTGGACGGCTCGTCACCTGACTTTCCGTCGCGACCTCCCGTGGAGTGACGTGGCGCCATCGAAGACTTCACCAGGAGTAGCAACGTGGTACTAGCCCATTTGGGTCGCCTCGTCCGATCCGTGACATAGGCATGTGAACCGT
The DNA here is from genome assembly GCA_019208055.1 of Stipa capillata. Taxonomy (NCBI): domain Eukaryota; kingdom Viridiplantae; phylum Streptophyta; class Magnoliopsida; order Poales; family Poaceae; genus Stipa; species Stipa capillata. The sequence continues at coordinate 15,284 of JAGXJF010004069.1, read as the reverse complement.
GCGCCAGTGGATTCGAGATGAGCGGTATCGCTGGCGCTCATACACCTCTCTTGAGCTTGCACATCAACAACGGAGAGACTTCGCTGCACGCCCCTCACTTCGGACCGGATCCACCCGAGGACATCTACTCGGTCTACAGGAAGAGGTCCATGGGTGATACCATATCCGTCGTGTGAGCGAGAGTGGAGATTGGTTTCCCACCACGATTCGTTGCGTCCACAATGCTGGCTCGTTGTGGGCAGCGTTCGTGTATCCCTCTGTGATCCTCAGGTTGGACACAGCATCCCTTGTTCCACTCCATGGTTCCTCTCACAAGTAGTTGAAGCTTATGGATCAGTCGTCGTAAGTGGGAGCTCCATATAGTCCTAGTGTGATTTGTATTTGGAATGTAAGGTGAACTCGAAGGTTAGTGTCTTGAGGGCATCTCTTGGAGAGTTGCTAATGGGTATCCATGGCTGCACTTTTGGAACATACCCCGGTTTATTTCACTAAAAGAGTGATCTAAACCGCAGCCTTTGTATGAAGCTCCGTTGATCATGATTAATGCGGCTCGTTCCGTGTGTAGCGTCAACATTCCGTGCAATGTTTTGTGCCTCATGTCTCGGAAAGTGCGTATGAAATGATGCGCCACCTGTTGGACCACTTTGTTACCCGTGGTAAAATATCCTGGCATCTTCCAAGTGTTTCCACTGCTTTACTCTCATCCGGTGCCTTTTTGACATCAGCAGCATAGGCATCGGAACCGTGTGAGCCCGCTCGTCGGCGTCGTGAGCGTGAAGAGAAGAAATGCCACCCCTCTCCCAACAGCCCACATCGCCGATTTTGCTCACACCAGAACCGATCCTTAGAGCAGAAGTGCGTAGTCAAGGCGCAGCAGTGGTCAGGTGGCAGAGGCATCTGTCTGAATTTCAGAGTGAACTCAACCAGCTACTTTTGATCGGACTGATGACCCGCATTGAAGCCGACAATGGATCGCACGATGAAGGATTGAAAGGAAACTTCAGCTGGCCAGTGGCTGAAGAGGACAAGGTCAACTTCGCCTCCCACTATCTAGAGGAGCCGCCGCGGTACTGGTGGAGAGAACTTGTGGCCCTGCAGAGCCCTCTGGCCATGTGATCACTTGGTGCCGAACGTTCCGAACCGGCTTCCGCGATTTCCACATCTTGCTCGGATCGTGGCATTGAGAAGGAAGAGTTCCGAGACTTCGTCAAGGCAAGAAGCCGCATCATGGAGTTTCTCCGTGAGTCCACCATTTGCGCAGATATGCACCTCGAGGAAGTCTCCTCTGACGGGACAAGGTGGAGAAGTCATGGGAGATAGTCAAGAAATGCAAGCTAAGTAGCCCGCTGGTGATGTCGCGAAAACTTTCAGCACCTGGTGGATAAGGCATCAACGTGGAGGCCTAAAGAATTAGCCCTCGAGCAGACTCGTAAGCGTGAAGAGTAAGCCTACAAGGCTGCTGCAAGCAGTTCGCAGAGGCCACGGGTGTGGCAGCCACAACCACCCGTCACTGGACAGTATCCACCAGGCCACAAGATATGCTCCTGGCCTCAGCAACAAGGACATCAGCTCATCCCCAGAACGGACAGCCGCACCCGTATTTGATCACGGAGTAAGATCAGGTGCTATAACTGCGGATTATGGGGCACTTGCTGATCGCTGCACCTCGCACGACTGCACAAATTTTGCCTTTGCTTCCACGAGGCAACAAGGACAAGCTAGTGGAGAGGGCCTCAAGCTAAGGGATCAGCGCTCCCAACAAGACCTCAAATACCACGCCGCAGAGTAGCAGGTGAACTACCTCACCGTCGAAGGAAGCTATGGATGACATCAGAGGAAGTGTTCGGGTACGTTTCACGTGTTAAGTTAAGCTCCTCCTGCCACCGCTGCTCTCTTGAATTCCTGTAGCATCCCATTCCTTCCCATTAAGCAAGCTTGCACAGGATAACTAGGTGTCCATTACACGCATGCGTTATTGCCCGCGTTGTTGTCAGATCCTCCATCCGGACGTTACGACCAATGTATATGAGCGGTGTTAGACAGGAGAGTAAGAACTTGCTTTTAACTCATGTCGTGGCACCTGGATTGAGAAAAAGCCCAACGTTATATATAGATCGGACTAAATGATATAATAATTTTAAATATTATGTTGACCAAGCTCCAGATTAAGGTAGACAGCACCGGAACTATACCCGTATCCGCCGGTCGGCAGATAGTACAGCGTGACTTAACCCATCGTCAGGACACTCTTCCCATATTCCTGCCGCCTCCTGAATCCCTACCATGAGTGATCCGATCAATTTTGGTCATCCCTATGAGATCACAATCCTCACCGCGTTGCAAGCCTGAACCGGAGCGCGAAGACCCTAAGTATGGTGCCCGATGGACTCTATCACTATCAGCTCCTAATCCCCACACTCCAGTTAATTACAAGAAGATTACTTCTTATTTTTACTGGAAAAACACACAAAGAGATTCTAGAGAATCTAGCTTACAGCCAAATCAATGAAATCTTGCATCAAAAATCATCCTAACCCCCATGCGAAGGATGTAATGAGATAACAGCAGAGGAAAAGGATGATACGCCTCATAGCACTATCCGCGTGCCGTGTCCAAGTTCGAGACGCAAAGAGACGCACTCCCCAGTTAAGTTGCCATTCCTAGTTGGAATCCTGCCGCCGAGTCTCAAGTTAAGACAACACAGAAAGATCGAGCGCCCAACCTGCAAGCCTCGGTGAAATAGAATATGGAACCTGAAAAGCTTTCAGATGCCCAATCCTACTACGATTTTCTCCCAAGTAATCATAAACAGATACTTCATTGCTTCGAAGTCTCCACCTCACTATCTTGGCCAGCTGTTGAAACAGAGATAGCTGGTCATAGTAATCTCCTCTCACTCAAACCAACGTCTGAAATTCTGAATTTGCAGGACTAACAGGTCCACCTGCACTCTTAATCTCCCAGAATACGTGTTATTATGAAATAATAACTTGATCTGGTTTTCTCTTTCCAGAACTGGTGTAGAAGTCAAATAGTGATCCCACGACCTGCCATCAGCACGCAAAGACCTTAATCTTCCATGAAAAACATGGATCCCCATTGTCATTTTGAGACCAATGAACGAAAAACCTGCCCGGGTTGTCACAAGCACGACTTAGGTCACCTGGTCAGGTTAAGCTAGCATCGGAGAGACCAGCAGAAGTGTTGTAACCCCTCCATAACCCACGATGGAAGACTACAGAAGGTCTCTTGTAGAATGGAATACAAAACAGAACCGTACTATTCAACTCTTCGAAGTCGATGAAGCAACACACCGAAGATGAAGACTAAGTGGAAACAATGAAGATTGGCTCAGGATCCCGAGCTCTCGCTCTTGGTTGCCGAACGTTAGAGATCTCGGGTCGAGATCTTTTTAAGGGGGGTAGATTTTGTAACACCCAGATTGATAATTAGGTCTTGCCTCGCATTCATGCATACATGTCATCATATCCATGCATGCAAATATGCACCTTATTTAAACTTAGATGTATTATGATTTTACTTTATAGAATGACGTACATATCTCATCCTCGGTGGATAGGTTAACAAAACACCCGTCAACTATTCGAAGTATCGAACTTCGGCAATAACATTAGCATGTGGGGTGACCAGTGGACCCCGTCGATGGATCCCTCTATTAACCCTCTCTTTTCTCCCCGAGATTTCTCCAACCACCCCATGAAATGACCACTCAATCGAAACGTCCGATTGCAAACCCTAAAGTACCGAAGAACTAGGGTTTCGACGATAGAGCAAATTTCCGGTAAGATGAAGATCCCAAATTCCATAAGTAGCCCCAAAATCAAAACCCTAGCTATCTACCAAATTTCAGAATTTTAAATATCTCTAGGGCTAATTAGGGAGCAAGTCCAAATTAAAACCCTAATTCAAATTTGAACGTGAACATAGGTCAAATAGTGCCCAAACCAGTTCAAACCTTTCCAGTAGGTCCCATAAATCATTTGAATCTCCTACCAAAATTTCATCAATTTTGGAGTAATCTGACACATAAAATATCGCAAACACAACCCAAATCAAGCCCTGATTTGAAATTGAACAGAAACCTAGGTCAACCTTGCTCAAATTGATTCAAATCCCTACATAGACCCTAGTAATACTTCTGAACCCCTTTAAAATTTCAAGCAATTTGGAGTCGAAATGGTACATGAAATGACGAAGACTGTAGCTCTGGATAAAAGAAAAACCCAAAGAAAATAGAAAAGAAAAGCGGGCGAAACCCGTTTAACCGGCCTACTCGGGCCGGCCCGCGAAGCCAGCCCGCCACCGAGACCCGCCTCCCTCCCTCCTTTCCGCCTCCCCTTCGTCGAAGACGCCTCCTGCCGTTTCCCGCTCCCCTCTGCGAATGCGCTCCCGAGCTCATGCGCCATCCCCCTCTCCCCTTCCCTCCGAGCCGGGCCCGCTTGCCAGCACGCGGCGCCCACGTCGCCGCCGCCCACCGGCCGAGCGGGCGGTGCTTCCGACAGCCCCTGTCCGAAGCCGGCCGCCGCCCTATTTAAGGGTGCGTTCAGACCGGCCTCCGTTTCCCCCTTCTCATCCCCTCCAGCCGAACCCTAGCCCCCATCTCCCTCCGGTGCCCGAGCGCCCCCTCCGCCGCGTCTTCTCCGACTCCGGCCGCATCACCGACAAGCAATCGCGGCCGCCGCGGTCCTCCCCTCCTCCAATCCCTCGCTCCCGAGCTACCTCTTGCTCGCCTAAACATCCCGGCCCCCTCCGTTTTTCAGATCGCCGCCCAAGGATCCCCGACGCCGTAGCTCCACTCGTCGCCGCCGGTTGCAACGTCTCCGGCCCTCCTCCGAGCTTCCCGACCTCCTCTTCGCCGCCATTCGTCTTCGGGGTGAGCTCCCCCATCTCCTGCCGTTCCCCGTTTGAGTTCCCGAGCCCCGCGCGCCCTCCGGTTTCTCTCCGGTGACACGCCGGTGAGGCGCCACCGGCGGAGCTGCCGGCTGTGAGAGAGGAGAGAGAGCGGGTGAGAGGTGAGGAGGGGGTGGGGCGCGTGGCGAGCCACGGTTGGCTGCCCGGGCCTCACCGACCGACAGCCGGGCCCCACATGTAGGTGGGTGCGGTATGGGGTGGGATTTCGGGGTAGGTTAGGCTCGGGTGCGCGCGGAAATTTAGGGTTTAGGTCTGAGGTGGTCTGCGCTGTTAGGTTTGGGTTGTTTTTCTGACGCTTTCAAACAAGCATATCTCCTAAACCGTAGCTCTAAAAATTACGCACTTTATATCGTTGGAAAGCTTAGGGAATTCTCTACAACCTGGTGAAACAAAAGTTCAAAGTTTGAAATGTAAAATCCTAATTAGGTTGAGTTAGATGTATTCGTCATTTCTAATCGTCGTTCTTCGAAAAACCATAACTAAAGTTCTATAGCTCCAAATGACTTGATTCAGCGGCATTAGCCTTGTATCGCAGAGTCCTACCTTAACATAAATATTGTGGGTCATGACATCTACCAGGCGTAGTAATGTTTCAATTTGAATTATGCAACTAAAACCAACCCCACATGCATGCGTAGTTAGGGTTACGACTCCAGGCCTACAAGACCCTTAAAACAATCCCTGCTGTCATGGAAGCCCAACCATTATCCAACCCTTAGAACTTCTTTCCAGCAATTCCATTATGTCTCATGCATGCATATACCCATAGAACAATAACCTAGCCCTTATGCATGTAACCTAAGAATTCTGCTACACTACACTCCTAGTATTCTAAGTTAAACCTCGACCATCTGAATCTCATAAGAATTGTAGCAGCAGAACCCTAATAATCCTAGTATCCATAAGACATACATATAGACCAATGCATACTTGTCATGCATACATGCTGGACCTTATGGACTCTTTTACCGTTCTTTGCCGGTTCTTCGTATTGCCTATAAAAGAACCCGAAGAAGGAGACCACCAGGCTCACGATCAACGCAAGATCAAGAACCCTACGACCAAGGCAAGCAGAGCTTGTGCATCTTTGCATTGTTACTTATATACTTTACTTGATTACCTGTTGATGTGTGAATCGTTGTATGGAATGTGTGGTTTAGTTCGATGAAACTAGCATGTAGGATGTGCTGCCAGTTGTGTCTAGCGATGGCTGGGAATTGATTCGGTCCTTCTAATAACTTGAATCTATTTAAGTGAGGTGTGAGAGCCGAGGGTGTGCTCGACGGATACGGTTGGTAGGTTCTACCATCCTGAGGTGATTCTGCTCGACGGATACGGTTGGTTCCGCCATCCTGAGGTGATTCCGTTCGACGGATACGGTTGGTAGGGTCTACCATCCTGAGGTGATTCCGGTCGTAGAATTTCCCTTATCACCGCGTGGACGTTAGCTGGGAATCTCTGCCATGGACGTTTCGCATGATGAGCCTCGGTCACTTGGAGATTAGCTACCTCCGAGTGAAGAGCACTGGTTATTTCCATGGGGATGTATTTGCCGGTAACGATCCGAGAGATTATGTGAATGTGTGTCAATGTGGTGAGGTGTGATATCCCAAGTGAGTGGGAAAAGGCAAGTGAGTGCCTGCTTATCCATTAAGGTGTATAGTGGGCAAGTGAGTGCCCCTATACCCAGTGTATTAAGATGTATATATATATATATACGGCAAGTGAGTGCCACCATGTCCCTTCGTGGATACGTGTGAATTTTGATCTGTGAGTTGTTTCCCATGGGGAACCTTGTCCTGTCAATGAAGTTCTTGAATGTTGTACCTTTCCGCTCGAATTATGCCATGTTTAATTACTGTTATACTAGTATGTGTAGGACATTTAATCAAGCACGAATAAGTCTTGCGAGTACTTCGTACTCACCTAGATATTCCTAGATCATGCAGGTGAGCCGGTGGTCGAGGAATACTTCAATACCGCTTAGCTTCCGGTTTCCTTGGTTAGCTATTCGATTCATGGGATAGATGTGGTCTTAGGTCAGCGGTCACTGTGCCGCTATGGGTCTCATTTATTTTGCTTCCGCTGTTGTTAACTCTCCGTACTCGGATATGTTTTCGGATTTAACCGACTGATGTAATGTGTTGTCCCATCGTGGACAGTTATTAGTAATATCATATTGTAGAGCTTTGTGATGATATCCGAGTTGTTAATCCAGGCTGCCCCTGCACAATGCGTGAATGATATGAAGTGTATGGGTATGCCGTGAAGGACCGAGGCCGTACCATTTTCTACTAAGTCGAGCAGGTGTTGGTTGAGTGACCCGCTGGCTGAGATGCAGTGCCGGCCAGGCAGGGGTGTGGGCGTTCTACCGGGCTTCGAGCGACCCACTAGCTTTTCCGAGCTAGGTTAGGGTGTGGGTAGAATCGCCGGGCTCCTCCGACCTTGTTTGTCGTGGTAGGATTCGGGAACGACTCTGACTCTTCACCGGATTACGGAATCGTATGTGGTTTTGGGAAGATTGGTCGCTTCCGGCCGGCTCGCACGTGGCGGGTGTCGGATCGCTCTACCTTGGTGCGTACGGCGCAGGTACCGTGCCACCGGGCGGACGAGTCCTTCGGTCCTTGGCGACTTCGCGTTCCCCTAATCATATGCGGATTCTGGGTCCGTGACAAGTACGATATATAAATAGACCGTCAAGGTTGATAGTCTTATATCTATAGCCCAATGGCTAAAATATTGCAGCGAAAAATCAAGTGGTGATATGGCCCATCAATATGTCATACCCGACAGGCAACTGACTGGGGTTACGCCATAGCTTTACGAATACCATCGTTGTCTTTGGAGTCGACGTCTCTTTCATCTGGCCAATCAACAAGCCAGATGAGTACATTGCATGTACTCACAAGCATCCCACAGGGAGAGTATAACAGATGTATTCCCTGCAGGGGCTGACCAAGAAAGTGGCTTTACCCTAAGTTGAATGTTAAGCGAAAGAGTAAGTTTTCATTCAAAATATGATAGCAGTAGATTTAAAAGTATTAATAAAAGCAAGCCCGTCTCTGACGGGTCAGTCTCCGGTGCCAGAATTTCCTACCAAACAATCATTAACTAGAGGCCGATAACATCTTCTATCACCTCAGTCCATCCTTGAGTCTACCTGGGCTACCATCTTGCAGCACGGCTAGGGTTCTCTTCTGTAGCTCCTCACTACCAGCCTATAGCTTAAACTGCACACTGTGGACATGTCATGCCCACGTCCTTAATCCCATTCTCCAGATTTTGCAACCAAAACTTAGTATAACCAGTGTGTGGCCCTTCCAAGTTGTGTCCATAACCGAGGACGTGGCTATTCGAATAGTTTTTTAACACTCTATAGAGGTTGTATGGCTTTACCCACAAGATGTAAGTCCTCCTTATTGCCATGTCCAGATGAGCTCTCTTTACGAGGGGTGCCGGCAGGGTTATTACAACGAGACATTTTCCCCACTTTCATACTAGTGCTGGACCCGCTAGATAAGATCTACCCAGTCTCCGCTTGTGCTCGGTGACTCCTGATCCACAACCCAAAATCGACTTACCTTTGTGTCGAATGACTCCCTATGTAGTCACACAGAGGTCCTCTATGGATGCCAATCTACCTATCACTTTCTTCCTACTGCCCACGGGTCCAGACACTAGCACTCGACCAAGTAATTAGCCAAATCCTTCCCACAAATGACATGTGGACGTACGGGGTGAACTTGGTGGAGCGGCACTTAGGCTCGGTCCTTAACTGATTAGCAAGACTGCACAACATCAACTCATAGCAATGTCCCTACATGTTACAACTATTCATTCGATCTCCACTTATTGTTCTCACCTGAATCAAAATCATTTTCCATTTTAGTTTAGGGTTTTGGTAAATATCACTTTCAAACAATCACCTCAGAAGGTACTCGTCTTCCCGAGGGTTTTAATCCCACAACCAAAGGGGTAGTTCATATGAGTCGGACAAAATAGAATTTTCTCTATAGCGGGTCTAAGCATGCCTACCGCCTATAACCCTAATATTTTGCTGGTCATGCGATGACCGGCTAGGTATTACTAGGGTTACAAGGATCTGGATTTTGGACCTAAGTCACATGCAGCTATAGGGTATATCTAGATCTAGTATAAATATTGTTGGTACACACATAGCATGCAGAGTTGCAAATAAAATATTTAAGTTTTAAAACATATAGGATTCAACATGATCAAAGTGGGTATGCTTGCCTGGCATTATCGGTCAGGTCTCGAGCTTGAGCTTGATGCGGCAATCGTCTAGAATCTTTCGTAGGAGGTCTTGTATGTCGTATCTACACATCGAAAAACATCGAATAAACAACGATGCGAGGAAGAATCAAAAGCATCGAATGCGAAACCAGAAGAACCAACGCATGCAATCATAACACATTTGATTAGCCATTTTATTTTGAGGTGCTTTAGAAAGTTAGAAAATGGGTGCCTTAGGTTATTCATGACGAAAAGATATTAATTTTAGGGCTTTCTGCCGAGGTAGGGTTTCTAGGTCTCGGAGGGTTGTTAGGGTTTGTGAAGGAGTGGGGAAGGATTTCATCATCACATGAAATGAAGGTTTTCATGGGCTTAGAGACCGGTTCATTTGATTAATACCCAATCCATGTCCTAGGTAGTCTTGGCCTTCATATTCAAGTTGGGTACAAAGAGTAGCGACTTGTTTCAAAAGCTTACGAAACAGCCTTGTGAAACAAGATTTGGAGTGATACCGCAAGGTACCTTGATTTTAAAGGATATAGAGAAACTAGGTTTTTACCTCCCTTATGGTTTAAAATACAAAATGTTTAGATTTTACTGTACTACTGAAATCAAAAGGTCATATTTGGTTTTGGAAAACTTTTGGAACAAAAGTTAATCAATTTGGAGCTAAATAGAGAGGGGTATATGAATGGCTCGCATGTTTAAGATATAGGTAAGGTCAAATTTTAAGTTATTTCAATTTTTTTGAAAGTTATGCTAGTAGAGAGTTATAGCCGTCTGAGACTTAGCTATACTGAGGTCATTCACTGTTTAACAAGTTTTAGGATATAAGACTGATGTCAAAGGCGCAAAACCAGAGTACGCTTCTAATGGGAAGAAAATGCAGAATAGAGGAAGGAAGGAGGGTTGCCGCAAGCTTCACGCATCCAGAGAGGAAAAACGGAAGTGCGGGATTGCGCTTTCACTTATCAGGCCGTTGGCGTGCAGCTGGTGGGCCGTCACGGCCTTAACTGGTATTAGCACGTGCATGAATTAACTTAAGGGATTAATCGGAGATGGGTGGTGGTGTAGTCCGGATAGGTGCCGACTCGGAGCACTTTCCCGCCGGCGACGGCGGGCTCCCAGTGTCGACAACGAGTGCCCCGGGGAAAATCTAGGGGAAAGGGGACTAGCCGATCAGGAGGGTTCGCCTGAGCGCGCGACGGCGAGGGGAGAAGGACGGTAGATGGCCAGTGCAGCTGGTGCTTACCAGTGGCGAGCGGCGGTGCGAGGTTGGCCGAGGTGAGTTCCTGGGTGAAGCTCGGCTGGGGAAGCGGTAGTGTGGTAAGGCCTCACCGGCGGGCGGCAGCTGAGCTTACCAGTGGTGGCGGCAAGGACTGAATCAAGCTCACAGGGGATTAGCGAGGGGACTGGAAATGCAGCGGCGTGGGTGCAGTCGTGCAGACGTCTCCACCGAGGCGAGGTCGATGGCCCTAGGGGTCGGTCAGGTGGTAATGATAGAAGCCGTTGGCGGGAGTCACCCGGGCAGCTGTAGAGCTGATGGCGTGGAGGATGAGGCGGATCCCGACGACTAGCAGCTCGAGAGCTCGGGGAAAGGCGGCGGCTTTGGGAAGGGCGGCCTGGGCTGCTGGAGTGGTTAGAGCCGAGCAGTGCTCCTCACCGGAGCCGACTGTGGGAGGAGCTCGGCTACAGCCTGGAGGGGAAGGGGAGAGGTGTTCGGGTGCTCCGGGGGAACGAGAAAGGAATTTTTTTTTGGGGGGGGGGACAGCTCAAGGAACTCGAGAAAGCGGAGTTGGAGCTGCTCAGTTTTGAGGGAAAGGATTGGGGAGCTAGGTGATGCTCGGCTTGGCTTGAGGAGAAGACAGAGGGAACAGGGAGTGAGGAGCTTGGAGAGGCCAGGGAGCTCGGGTTGATTGTAGCAACTCAGCTCGAGTAGATGGGGTGCAGAGGAGGGAGGAAGGGGAATAGATGGAGCTCGAGCACATGGGGCAGGATGGTTGAGGTGCTCGGGTGGATGGAAATGAGGCAAGGGAGGAAGGGTGTAGAGCAGCACAGGGGAAACGGGCGCTAGCTCGGCTTGAGGGAGATGGTATGAGGGACTAGGGGAGTGGCTCGGGTAAGAAGGAGCTGCAAAAATTAAATAGGGGGAAGACTGTGGCAGGAGGAGCTCGGGCACATGGCCGGCGGTGATGGAGATGTACCGGTGCTGTGCTGCTGCAGTGCAGGTAGACAGGCCGCAGGTGAGTTAGGCATCGATTACTGCAGGGTTGAATGATGGGGCACAGCCGTGGCAAGCGAAGAGTAGTGCTGCCCATGGAACGAGGCGAGTGAGGAAGAAGAAGAGTAAATGGCATATTTGGTACGTTGACCGCGGTCAAAGCCGAAATGACCCCGCTTTTCACGCAATGGCAAAAGAATCCGGGCGACTCGGGCGACAGGCGACGCGTGGCTTGTATCGCCCTGAGCAAGGGCGACGCACGCCAGTCGGTGTGGGGCACGGCGACACGCCAGCGTCGCCCCGGCCGAGGGCGACAGGAGGCTGTTGCCCTGGCCGAGGGCGACAGGAGGCTATTGCCCTGGCCGGGGGGCGACAGGAGGGGCTGCGGGGCCGCGATGGCGACCGGCAGGGCTATTGCCCTCGCCGAGGGTGACAGGAGGCCGGCGGGGCCCTTTTTCGTTTTTTTTTCACTTTTGAATTTGGCATAGCGATGAGGGGATTCCGCGGTGAGGGCGACAGGGGGGCGGCGGGGCCCACTTCGTGTCGCGTCGATTTCTTTTCCTTCAACTTTGCACTTTACTTTTTTGTTGTCTGTTAGTTTTTTCCGCATGCGACGCGTTGCTTTTCAATTTGGCAGACAAATTTAGCACGGAAACACAGTAACATTTGTCTACTTTTAGTCAGTATACAGATGAATTTGTTCCTTAAAAGTCTCAACCGAGCCCCCTGAAGCACCTGCAGCTCATTTCTTAGCTCTCGCGTCTGAAGCCCCCCTCAGCTTATTTCTCACTCTCTAGCGTCAGTGCTTCTCATTTCTCTTCTCCCATCTCCTGCAATTCTTTCTTTTCTCACTCTCTAGCGTCAGTGCTTCTCATTTCTCGTGCTGCTACATTTGGTCCAGAGGCAAGAGAAGTAGAAAGAAGAAAAAAATTTGGTAAGTAAAATTAAATTTAGCTTTTCTTTTAGTATAATATATTGCAGATCAAGAGATAAGTTTTAATATGAGATGATTTATTTTATAAGTGACAGTAATAATTAGTTGTTATGTTAGTAAAAAATTAGCTAAATGATAATATTTGACATGTTATTAAACTTTAGCATGTTGTTATTTCATGTGATATATTTGTTATGGTAGTGAAAATTAGCCAAATGATAATATTTGACATGTTATTAAACTTTAGCATGTTGTTATCTCTCTCCTCATCTCCTGCGCCTCTCAAATCTCACTCTCTTCACTTCACTTCAATTCTGCAGTAGCTTGTTGTACCCTTCTCCATTCACTTGCTGCTAGAAGTAGTCCAGAGAAAGAACAGAAAGGAGAAAAGGATGAAGCAAAAATGAGGTAAGCAAACACAAAATTAGCATTTCGTTTAGTAGAATATATTATAGATCAAGTGACAAGCTTGAAGTGGAGGTAATTTTTTTCAATAATGATAATGATAAGTTGTTATATTAGTCAAAAAATTAGGTAAATAACAATGCAGACATGGCAGCTAAACTTTGACGCACTGTTATTTCATGTGATATAATTGATATGGCGAACTATAATAACACTGGCTTAGTTATTAATTGTAAACATTGGCACGTTGTTATTTCGTGTCATATAATTACTATGGACAAGTATAATTAATATTGCTATTTTTAAATATTACAATGATTAATATTAGGACAAGAAGATAGCAAGAAGAGAAGAGGTAATGGCGTAATCATAGTTCAAATCAGCGGTTCTATTGGTACAAAAATTAGTGAGAAGCTTCAAGTGGAGGTAATTTTTATTTGTATGATAATAATGATTAGATTTTTGGTAGTAAAAATTAGCTACATATCAATATTAGACATGGTAGTGATATTTTATATGTGCAAATAATAGAAGTGAAAATTTAAATGAAAATGAAAGAAATACTATATATGACATGTTAAGAATATTCAGAGAAAATGTTAAGAATAATCAATATTTTACATATAATATATTTTATATATAATATATTTAAAATCAATATTAAAAATATTTTAATATTCTTAATATATTTTATATAATATATTAAGAAGAACATGTTAAGCCAATATATCAGAGAATATGTTAAAAATAATCAATATTTACATATTACAGTAGCAAAGGGTCGTTATTTAAAATCTGTTGCGTGTGTACATAGGTACGATGAATCAGTTGTTAGTGTTCTATGGTGGAAATGTAGTGCGGGATGGGCCTTCTGGGCTAGATCTGTCACAATGCCAATACAAGGTTGCACAAATTGAAGGGTTAGAGGAGATAGGCCTGCTAGACCTGAGGAGGTGTATACGCCGTGAGTTCGATCGAGAGACAGCACGCAAGAAGCTTGTGATTGAGGCAGTAACGTGTAGGAGTCCGGATGATGGGTTTTTTGACCCCTTCTGGGAGCTACACAAGGTGACGGGCAATACATCATGGGTTGGGTACATGCGTCTGTCAGCACTCCTGGAGCCACGATGTACGGCGACCGATGGTGTATGTTAATTTTGTTGAGAGGCATCTGCTGTTGACCGGCGAAGAAGGCTGCAGTGCAGGTGGAGAGGGACAACTTGCTGCCATAGATCGAGTAACTGAAACAGTGGTGGCGGCAGATGCCAATCCCATGGTGGTTGACGATCAGTTCGTCATGAATGAAAATGCTGGTACATTTTGGTCAAGTCGTATCGACTGCTACGAAATCATACCAAACATGGCAAACGAGTTGGATGAAGATGAAGAGGCTAACGAAGGATCTGATGACAACGAAGACGAAGAGGGTGGTGGTCCTTCTCAAACAGCCGTAGCGACCGAATGGATGAACTGAGTATACAACGCCCGCAGATCTCGCACGAGGACAACTCGCACTGGAGCTTTGATGACTCCACGCTCATGGTCGGACAGCAATTCCCAAGCAAGCATGCCGTGTAGACGGCCATCACTAGACATGCTGTCGCCATCAGTAGAGAGTATAGAACAACAACGGTCAAACCCAACATGTTTGAAGGCTGTATGCACAAGTGCGGGTTGTCAGGAAGAGTTCGTGCAACCCAGGGGGTGGGAATTATGAAGAATTTTGAGATAACGGTGCTTGTAGATCACACATGCGAGCTATCAGAAACCGTTGACACAGCACCGCAATGTCACTGCTTCATATGTGGCGGAGAAAGTGTACTACTTAGTATCGGAGGATATAACAGTGGGCCCAAAGGCACTGATGTCGGACGTGGCTGATGCAGTTGGGTTTCCAGTCAGTTACAGCAAGGTTAGAAGAGCTAAGCAGAAGGTGATAGAGAGGATGTTCGGGACATACGAGGATGGGTATAACTATGTCCCGAGAATGCTACATCAGATAGCAGAAGCAAACCCTGGCACTTACATAAACAAGCTTGATAGGCCACATCCGGATGGAGTACCGGTCGTTTAATACTCGATCGTGTATTCTGCGCGTTCAGTCAAACTATACAGGCATTCCAGTTCTGCCGACCGGTGCTATGCATGGATGGTACATTCCTCACGGGAAAGTACAAGGGCACGCTTCTGGTAGCTGTTGCAGCGGATGCAAATGATCAACTCCTCCCAGTGCTTACGCAATCGTGAAAGCGAGAACACGGATAGCTGGTTGTGGTTTCTGTGAATCTGAAGACATCTGTTGTGCAAGATAGGCCTAACGTGTGCATCATAAGTGACCGTAATGCGGGCCTGCTAAACGCAATCAACACATTGAAGACCACTGCTCCACCTCCTTATAGGTGGAGTGATCTTGAAAGTAGGTGGTGCATGAGGCATCTTGCAGCCAATTTCTTCAATCGGTTCAAAACTAAGGATTTGATGAAGACCTTTAAGAAGATGTGCATGCAGAATCAACTCAGAAAGTTTCAGGCCATTTGG
>JAGXJF010004068.1:0-50510 GCA_019208055.1 Stipa capillata | reverse complement strand
CATTGACGTGATCGTCGAAGGTATGATATCGTTACCTACACCTCGATAGTGTTTCTTGGTTTGGTTCGTGCGCGGAAAAATTTTGTTTTGCGTAGCGCGTTCCCCAACACAAACTTGATCATATTTAGCATTTCCTGTCTCTTCTTCTTGGTAGAGGAAGAAATTTTACGTTAACTTGGAATGTCTCTACTGTTCATGGCATACTTTGTTAACTAAAACAGTAGTCAATTTGACTCAATCTTAATAAGGAAAATGATTAATCTTTATTGTAGATTATTAGAACAGTGTCTTAAGAATGCTTGAAAACATCAGCTACTAATTAACTTCTCACTTGCTAATTGGTCACCAGCATGCTTCGTGTTTTGAGTTCACTGATCAGTTACATGGTAGCTCACGATTTGATTTGTGTATTTATCAAATGAACTACCCACTGGTTAATGGATAACTGAAACATTTCAAAATACTCAGAGTTGGCTAATTGAGCTGACTGCCAGGCATTAGTGCAACAAGTTGATATGCACACATATTGGTTGTTAATCAAATGTTAGTAGGAATCGGCTGGGAAGCAATTGTAATCAGTCATTTTGTCGCAGCTGAATTCCGAGGAATGGACTAAGGGTTTACGGAGTAAAGTATTTAGTTCGCCCTCCAGAACACTTAGCAGATTTTATAGTGTACGAATATCAGCTAGAACGCTAGGTTATTAAAGCAGCTGAGTGATACTAATGAGGTTACTAAGCAGGGTTGAAGGTGTCTAGACCAGATTCCGTATATACTGGAGTGTTAACGTTTTAATCCCTCAACCACAGATGTCAGTGATATACCAAAAGCAATTAGTATTGGGAATTCAAGTTTAAGACAGCTAAGCACACAAATTGTCAGCCTACGGATTAGTTCACTAATTAGAATTTTAATTGTGTCTTGACCAGATGCGGCAGTCCATTAATTGAAGTAGTAAAAATTGTTTCAACCGAATGCATTAAACTCATAGGTCAGCTGAACAAGATTTGCTGCTAACTGGGCAATTAGTAGAGTATTCAATTATTGACTAGTGCCGTCACCTGATAGCTTGTCTTGTGAGGAGTTAGTTAGCCGGGCTGTTGGTTTAAAACTCACGACTAGCAACACAGGGAGAGAGAGCCTACCCCCGGCGGCGAGGGATTTGGGGAATCAGCTCAAGCTTGGGGAAGGGGCTCCACGGCTGGGCTGCTGAGGGAGGTTGTCGTCAGGTCGCCGGAGAGCTCGGTCTCGTCGGGGCTTCCGAAAGCACCTGATAGGGAAAGAAAATGAGATGGGGAAGAGAATGGGAAGCTCGGCAAGGAAGAAAATAGGCTCGTCATTGGTCTTCTCGTCGGGAATGGAGCGGACCCGGTGGCGTTGGACTGAAGTCAGGGAAGACGGAGGTGGAGACGGCACTGATGGGGAGAAGATGAGAGACCGGCGGCGAGTTGCGGGAAGAGACCCGCTCCGGCCGGGCAGTCGGCGGTGGTGACGGCTTCACCAGGGCAAGGTGGATGGAGTAGGAGCTCGGCGGGGTGCTGGAGCTGGCTCGCCGGCCGATGGGCTCGGACCCGGGGGATGCGACATGCGGGTGGAGCTGCTGAGCGCGGGGGAGGAGGCGCGGTTGGGGGTGTGGTGGCGAGACAAGGGGAACGGCGGGGCAAAGGGGCGAAGGGGCGGCGGTGAGGAGCTGCGGCGTGGGGGAGGCCGGTGGTCGGCCACCAGCTGAGGCACGCGACGGCGGCTCGCCGAGGCGGCGAGGGGAGGTGGGGTCGTGGCACTGGAGAGGAGCTGGGAAGTGAGAGCGGGCTGATGAGGCGCGGCACCAGTGGAGCAAGGGCGACCGGCGGGAGCTAGGGCGGAGGAGGCACGGGTGGCCGGCGGGGTGAGCTAGACCGGCGGCTTCCCTTGGAGAGGTCGGCAGGAGAGAAATTTGGGGGCAAAAGAAGATAGCAGGGGAGAAGAAGGAGGCGTGCGGGGTGGCAGGTGACGTGGAGAAAAGGGGAATTGCAGTGGGAGGCATGTTTGCCAGGTGGAGCAAGGGGTGCTGTCAGCGGGACCCACGGGATAGGTAAGGTCTTTTCTTTATTTTGTTGTATTTCTTTGCTGCTTTAAAGTTAGTAAATAAAAGTCTATAGACCTAGTTTAATTGCATATTTTAACACTTTAGTAGTATAGTTCAAAAATGAAATTTCAACCCTAGGCACTTGAATTATCTCTTCGATTATTTTTCATCAATACGACAGTTAACTTGTAGATATAAAATTTTATTATACTTGGAGTAGAGGAGGATTAGTTAATTAACTTATCTCAATTTTGTTCGAGGAGGCCAGCTTTGAAAAGAAATAATTCTAGGTCTAAATATACAAACGAGTTCTACTTGACTTGCAAAAATTTATGGAGGATTAAATTAGTTGGGAACATATACAAATTTTGAATCACGAGTTTTTAGTGGCATTGGTTTCACTGTTTTATTTCATATTATTCGTAGGACCATACATTAAGGTTTTTGATCTGAGTCATGTTCGAACTACCTACATGCATGCATGCAAAAGAAAAGAATTGTTTTTGTTCACGATAATTTACACTTCGTGATAATGGACACTGACCTCACGTTCTGAAATAGGGTCACTACATCACGCAATTGCGTGAGGTATTGTCTAGTGAGACATGAGACTTGAGATGTGGAAAGGATTAGTTATTTCTTCTTGCTTGATCTCATAAGTTACAATGCTTAGCCTTTTATGTGGTTGACTTGACTTGTCTCGTAAGACTCAAACTCTTTATCTAACAGTCATCTTTCCACTTCAAACGTCAAAATTTCACACATAAAAAAAGAGATTAGAGATAAGCATAGCAAACATGATCTTAGTTGGTATTCTTTGATTTCAGGTGCATTGTATGTCGTGATTTTATAATGAAAAAGAATGCATTCAACTTGAATAAAATGAAACAATTGAGGCCAAGGGGAAGATAGTGCCTTTACGCAGGGTAGAGCGCAGCAGAATCCTCCAGCTACTTCACAGTCAAAGCACTGGCTATCGCAGCTCTATAAGCTTCAAGTACCTGAGGAATTGCTTCCTGTAATTGGTGACATACTTCTCCACGAACTTCCTCTCCGCCAGGATCAGATGGCTTATCAGGATGCGCCTGATGATACCCTTCGACACCAATATGTCCAGCACCGTGCACCTCGGAAGGAGCCACTTCTCGTAGCTGAGTGAGAGAATCATCGGGCTACCTGAAATGTACTCCGGGCTCCAGCCAAGCTTATCGGCAGAGAAGTGCCAGATATGCCTCACTTTGTCATTTGACACAGACATGCAGTACGGGTGCCTGAGAAGGCCTGCTTCACCTGCTCCTCGATCCACCCCCAAGCTGAGATAATTGTCCATCCTGCGCTTCCATCTAGGAGACCTGAACGCGTACGGGAAGATACCGGAGGACGGCCTGACCCCGAGCCCCTTCATGGTAGCCAAGCTCTCATCGAAGAGGGAAGCCTTGTGCATGAGCGACCTGGGTGCGTGGTGACCAGCTTGACAATGACAACGTCCAGGATGCTGTGGTCGCGGAGGATCTTGACCTTTGGCAGTAGCCCAGAGCGGATGTCGCCGTGGATGAGCTTCGTAGACTACTTGACGGCGGCGAGCACGTTCTCGTCGGTTCCAAGGAGGTCCCTGAGAAGGAGGTAGTTTGGGCGCAGGCGGTGTGCAAGGCTGTAGCAGAGGATGCGGTATGAGTTAGAGAGGATGGTGCGGCAGATCTCGGCATCGGTGAGGCCGAGGTCACGGTGGAAGAAGTCGAGCTTGGGCGTGAGCGTGACGTCAGCATAGTAGGTGACCACGTTGGGGAAGGCGGCCACGACCCGGAAGAGGTCAGCAACTGTGAGGCCAAGGTCGTGGAATGCAGGTGGACACGCATGGCTGTCACGGTGGCGCCGGGTTCCGAGAGGCTGCAGGAGTTGCGGAGGAAGTGGAGCGTGAGGGAGCAGGGGTCTACCGCGGCGTTGGAGAGTGCGGCGGACCTGTTGCCTGGGAGGTGTTTAAGGAAATGCGTAAGACGGGGAGAGCCGCAAGAGACCGTGGGTTTGGGGGCCCTGCTGCCACTGAGGAGGAGGTGACAGCGGCGAAGCATTTAGGGGGTGGAGGAGGGGGAGAGAGGTAGCAGTAGCGGTGGGGTTAGTGGAAGCGAGCTTGCTACTCACTCCATCAGCTTTGACTTCAGGTGGCAGGCAGGCGGGGGTTCAAAATTTATTCATTTATATTTTTGACAGAAATTTATTTTATTTCAAGCAGGCGTCAGTTTCACTGTACGGGCCTTATTTCCATTCGGCCCACAAAACAGCCCGTTCCGAGCATAACGTGGTATGTAAGCATACCCAATCCAACGAAAACACTACCTGATGATTGACCGTGCTGACGGCCCATCAGCCCAGCTACATGCAAAATGTGTAGGGTCCACTCCACACTCTTCAATACCTTATCCTCTATCTTGTTCCTCATCTAGTTCACAGTTTCTTTAGAGAAAGACATAATTCCGTTCTTAACTCTTACGCTCCCCTACGAGCATCGTAGTGCCTGCTCCACTGTGCCGTCTCGGTGAGTAGCTGGCGTCCAAGCGTTGTGATAGTTAGCGTCCTAGTCCCTCCTTGTGTCGCGACCGAGGGGGTTAGGGTTTGTCGTCACAGTCACGGTGGGCGGCCACAGCAGTGACCTCCTGCGCTGCGCGGCTTGCCTTCCCCTTGCCCTTATTTTTTAACGTCGGGAACCAAGCATGACTCTCTACATGTCCCCATGTCTGGTGGCCCCCCGCATCGAGGCAAATTGGTGCTTGTTCCAGGGGGTTTTGGGTGATTTTTCTAAATTTTTTGAATGAATGATGGTGAATTCGAGGGTTGAAACCTCAAGACCTTGAGGTTCAAAAGTGTGGTATGTCAATTTTGGGTGATTTTTTTTATGAAATTTAGGTGAAAGTTTCTGAATTTTAGTTGAAAGTTTGTGAAATTTAGTTAAAAACATCTAAAACGTAGTTGAAAGTTTCGTGTAATTTAGTTGAAAGCCTCCAAACAATAGTTGAAAATTTTATAAAACTTAATTGAAAGCCTCTGAATTTTAGTTGAGAGTTCCTGTGTTTTTTAGTTGAATGTTTTTTGAAATATTAGTGGAAAGCTTTCTGAGTCTAGTGAAGGTTGTGAATTTTTTGGAGAGAAATATGGAAGTAGGTAGATTTGTCAGGGTAATTAAGAATGGTGGGTTTCTAATCATGAGGGAGGAGGTTGTTGGAAAGTGGCCGTGGCCACGATCACTTGAAAACTCCGGATCTTGAGGTTCAAAAGTGCGATATGTTGATTTTGGTTGAATTCTTTTATGAAATTCAAGTGAAATATTCCGAATTTTAGTTGAAATTCAGTGAAACTTAGTTGAAAGCCTCTAAAAGTAGTTGAAAGTTTTGTGCAATTTAGTTGAAAGTTTTGTGAAACTTAGTTGAAAGCCTTTGAACTTTAGTTGAAAGTTCCTGTGTTTTTTAGTTGAATTTTTTTGAATATTAGTCAAAAGATTTTCTGAGTTTAGGTGAAAAGTTGTGAATCTTTTGAAAAAAAATAGGGAATGAGATAGATTTATTAGGATGATTGAAAATGGTGGGTTTCTAACTATGGGAATGGGGCTCATTCTATGCACATGTTTTCTTTGAGTCTGTGCTATGCCAGCTCTCTCCATCACATGTTTTCTTTGAGTCTGTGCTATGCCAGCCCTCTCCATCTAAGTCATTCATGTGTAGCTCTGCACAATGCGATCATTTCCACACGCTCTCACGATGTTACGACGACTAACAAGCCAACTCGGTCCGACTCGACTTGAACTCATTAGGCTTGAACTCGCATAGGTTAGTTAATCTTAACGAGCTGAAAACCTATCTTGACTTGACTCGTTAAGTTGCTTGTAAGACTCGTCATAGGTGTGAGAACCTGATGATGTATATAATTCAACCAAAATAAATATCATCATGAGTGTTCACGGAATAACCTTAAAAGTTCATGATATAATAGTTAAGTCATATAAATCTACAATATAGCCTGAATGGGTGCTGTATTGGGGCTTTATATGAGCCAAATGTGCTTAAACAAATACTCGATTACTTGGCTCAAACTCGTAAGTTCACGATTTTCGAGTTTTTTGCTTGCCCTTAACCACGACGCCTGATGACAACAACAAAGTCAACCTTCATAACATGCCGCTTATTTATTAGACTTTTTTCTACACATCACACAGTTGTTGTATAAATGAATATGTTTTCTTAAATAAATTTCTCAAACAAATATTTTTTTAAGCGGCAAAGCTATCACAAAAACTATATATCAAACACCAGGTTTTATCCTTGATTTAAAATAGTATGGCAACGTGGACCCACAACACATCCTCATGTAAGCGTCTCATATGTCACCCGCATGGTAAGACCTAGCCAGTACTTTCCGTACTCTACAAGGCCATCCCATTGGTTCCAAAACCCTACCCTACGAATCAAAAAGAGATGTCATGGAAGGAGACATATCTGGATCGACCATTAGATCTTGAGCAGAGTGCTGCTAAGCGCCAGTAGCTAAGTGGTTCGAAGAGAAGGCATCGCGACTCCTCCAAAGCTCCAATTTCATATCAAGCGCATGGATTCATGCGGTCCTGCTCCTTTTGAACTTGTTGGTTTGCTCACTAGCTATGGCGTGAGAGGGAATGTGGCACGTGGACACTATGCTGGTTGTGTGGCAACTTTCGGACGGAACCATGCTAATTTTCACCGAGCCATGCATGCACTACCATAGACAATTACAAGAGATACCCACGTAGCAGACAAATATGTTTGTTGATATAAAATCTGGTGTGTGATATGTACCTTTGAGAAATGAAAAATCTAATGTGCAGTTTTGTGATAGCAGCTACTTTTATATATAAAGATTTTCGTTGGACAGAAATGGTGGATGTTAAATGACAATCATGCCCCTTGGACCATACCGGTTCAAAGCCAAGCCTCTTGGGTGGTGCGACCAAACCAAGCCAAGCGCTTGGGTGCGGCGACCTGACCAAGCCCTAAAAGCCTAAGGCCACAGTGGGGAACGAGAGGGGATCGAGCAGGGAGCCTCGCATCCCTGCGGCCCTGCCCTGGGTTCTCCGCCGCCGGGCCAGCCCCCATCCTCTCCCCCTTCGGATCCAGCGACCGCCGCCCATCCCTCTCCTCTCAGGTCAGTGGTACTCGCGATTTGTAAACTACAGTGCGCTGCGCTCGTGATTTGTAAGGCTTTGCTATTTGGAATCCTATCTCGGGGATCTCCGATTTCGTTTGGTATGTAGAGCCGTAGTAAAGAATGGGATGGTGGCTAGGTATATGGATCCTAGCTTAGGGAATTCGTTTGTTTACTCTGGAAGTATTTTCATACCACAATGGTATTTTCTATTTTGGTGTTGCCAATGTACAGTAGGAAGAAATCTACTTTGAACAAGCATGCATGTCCAATTGGTGTCATGTTAGATGTATCAGAAATCACAGATACTACAAGCAATAACATAGCTACTTAATGCCATCAAAAGTGGTAAAGGGGAGTCGGCAAGGTATGTGAATCCGCTGAAAGAACAATAGCAGAGGTTGATAAACTTACAGGTTGGCCATGGCCACTACCAAACACAAAGTAAACCGAGGACAAATTGTACAGTTACATGCATCGTTCTTGTAGCCGCATTAGCTATTAGTCCTTATATTGAAGATTTTTCTGTTTAAACAGAGCCACAGGATTGTACCCGTCACTTCATCTCAGGCACTTCTATCTCTGCCCATTGGTATTTGGTTCAAATCCTTCGCAGTTTTTTTCTGGGTGGCTTTCTGGCCTCTAGATAAGTAGACCTGAATAATTCCCTGAAATTTTGATGCAATGTCTTTGTTTCCTGCAAGGCTTCAACAAAAAAGGTTTGCAACTTAAACATATGGATGTCATATTTGACTTAATGAATATGGCTGTGGTATGACCACTATTCGATTCTTATTCTATCTGTTTCCACTCCTACTCGAGGTACTTCCGTGTAGCTCTACAAAAGCCATCTATTTCTTGTCTACAAAATAGTGAATCGTTGTTTCCATGTTACATACAGATAGTCCTGTTCATGGGCAGTCTAGCCTGACCCGATTTTTCTAGGTTCAGGCTGGGTTGGCCAGGCTATAGTCCATGTTTCCAGCCTTCGGCCTGTCCCAGAGCCTGAATAAACCCAAAAATAATAAAATGATAAAAATTAATATTTTATTAAAGTCATTTTTGAAAAAATATATTTTTATTCGGGAAATGATTTTAAAATAATATTTATATAGAGGAAATGGACAACCTCAGCTTGTTACGTGCTTCTCTCATGGTTGGGACTTTCCAGACCTGCCCAGCTGGCGTATGTGCTGGTCTACATACAGCCTTGTAATACTGTGAGCATATCTTTGTTGAGCAACAACCTAAGCATAGAAAGCGAAGTAGTTTTGTTTTTCATGTAATATCAAATTCCAACCATGTGTGTTATTTACGGTATTGTGATATGTATTTATTGAGCAAGAAGCAAATTGATGCCCTACGACACTGACACATGAGCCTCAAGTACACGTCCCACACCCAAACTGGTGGACCACATCCATGTGGCGATGGGTGGGTTCAATCCCACCCTACTCCCTTCTCATGGCCACTGGCTTTCTTGCAGGGAAGATCGCCAATTCAACTCCCCAATCTCAACCATTCGAGCACCACAAATGACATCTGCGGGCATTTGTTGCCCCTTGCTTGCTCACAGCTCACCATACATAATGTTTGATGCAAGGAGGGTTCTCCTTTTTCATGATTAGCTACTTTCTCTGCAACTATTTGTGTCATTTGACAAGATGATGTTTTGTTTTCGTGGGTTCTTTACATGCCTGGAAGAAGTTGTAACAGCGGGTTCTGCAATTTCTTGATCTTTTCAATCCATTATTTCTCGTATGCATGTCTTCATTCAATTCTTCCTTCTGCTGTTCGATCACACGCCCAGGGGTTGCATTTCCAGTTAGGAATTTCTGCATTTGAGAGAGGAATAGCCAAGATGGGATTTGTATTTAGTGCCCTAGTTGGTGAAGTTTGCGTAAAAGTAGATTTAGGGGGTAGTAGGGTCTTTGCTGCTGGACTCATGTGTTGTTAGGCTAACTGAGAGTGGGAAAGCATTGGCAGGCCTAGGAGGTGAGTGAAGAGACTACCACGGATAAGAACATACAGGGAGCGGACCTGCTGATTTGTAGAAGAGAGTGCTAGTGCGGGCACGCATTTGTCAGGTTGCTTGCTTACCACCAGCTTGCTTCAATGAGAGAAGTTTAGGGGAGGCCGTTTGGGCATTTTTGGATGCATGCCACTTTAAGATGAATTTAGGTGAATGCAAGAAAAATAGGTGCATCCCTGGGAAAACTGCAGGGTCCAAAGGGAAGCATGTTTGGGAAATACAGTAATAGGCCAGACACTTATTCCAGCTATTTGTTCGATGTGCATTTCAACTGAGGTGATAAGATAAAATGCCTCTGTCGTGTCTTATATGTGGGTTTGAACTTTGTTGGAGGGCTTGAAGTACGTCACAATACATTCCATTTCCTAACATGTATTGCACCAATTTTTAATTGAAGGAAAAGAGTTATCATCGTCCTCCACGTGGTTCAAATAAGGCTGGAAATCATTAATTGATCCATCCATTAAATAACTCAATTTTTTCTACAGCTGTGTCCTTGTGTTTCTGTGAACATTCACTGTTTGCACATTCTAATAATTTCAAATCTGGAATTTATTCTAGTGACAGGAATGTGCATAAGAAGTTTGTCATAGCAATGCGGGGAAATTGTGTTTTCATTTGATGCAGTGTAGATTGAATCAGTTTTAAGGTATATGTAAGAATTTAAGAACTTCCACTGGCTGTAAATATTCTTATTTCACAAAAAATCAAAATAAAGATACTAGTGCTATACATGTGAAGTTGTATTGGTTTATTTGATTGTTGTGTGATTTTCTGTTAGTAATTTTTCTATACAATTTCAAATAAACAGAATTTGGCTATGATAGTCACTACGTTTATCTACTACTGTAATTAATTAGGAAATTTGTATACCTGCTGCTGCTAAACTCTTGATAATTAATGTGTTTAAAATTAGTGATAAATGTCTTGATAATTAATGTGTTTAAAATTAGTGATAAATGCATAAGTACACTATTTTATTTTGTTAGATGTATTGAATATCCTAACCATAGTTATGTAGCATACTATATTGTTACTGAGTTTGCCAATGATTGGATTAGTTTCATTAGAGATATGCTATCTCCAATTGATAGAAGCTTTATCGGCAATGTTGGGCTAAAGTAGTCTTTGATAAACTTTTATGAAATGCAAAATAAAGTGCCCATTGTATTCTGTTTTCGGTTGCAACGCACGGGCACTTTGCTAGTATGATGTAAAAGGAAAAAATAGCAGTGCCACCTGATAAATGTAGGTGCTCTTTGCATTTGCACGGAGCAAGTCGGCATATGCTTTGCAGTTGCATGATAATATGCTTATGTTCAGTAGTACTTCTAAAAACGCAATGCTTTTTGCAATGGTTTAATGCACAGACACACAGGTTTCAAATAAATTCTCTTGGTGGTTTTGTTTGATTCCAAGAAATGGATGAATTCCACTTTGGCTTGGCCCTCATTTATTAAAAGGGCCAAATAGCTCCCTCAGGTTTGCATTTCGGGTCAAAGTGGTCCTTTAGCTGACATGTTGCGCCACACAATCTGCTTATTCACCATCTTATTTGCTTATTCAACTGGGGAGAACTGGCCCTTTTACCCTGGACCTGGATCTGGATGGGTCTTTTGTCCGCGTTGGGCAATGAATATGTCCAGCCGATGCCCCTAGGCTGCGGTGCCACCACAATGCCCTCATCTTCTTCCTATGGAGCAAGAAGAAGGCATCTTCCCAAATTGTGTGAGATTGGTTCGATTGGCTAGTTTAAACTGATTTGGCCACGCTTTTGGCAATCAAAGAAGTGGTTAGTTATTGGCTTGCTTTGAACATTGTAGGTTTGAGGGGAATTTGTAGTTAAATTAAACTAGTTTAGTTAATTTGGTGCTGTTTTGGGCATTTCTGGCCTTTTTCTTGATGAGTTTAGTTGCAGGTGCCTAGGTAGAGTAGGATTGAGCTAATTTGGGTGCAAAGAACTTCATTTCTGTTTATTTACCTCCTTCAGTTCAGTGTAATTGGGGTAGCATGCTTTTATAAACTTGCAGACATCCATTATCCCCATTTGGTACACTCGTACCAAATACGATGGAGTAATGTAGCTGTAAACATGTCATAACTCATAATAACGCCCTCACAAAGAACATGGACAAGATACTAGGTACGAAAAGGGATTCCATCCTTGCCTCTGCAACCCTCTGAGACGGGAATTAACTGAATGCTGACTCTGCAACCCTCGTGGCATGACATGTCAGCAGGGGGGGCTGCTTTTACCTAAAATGCAAACATCTATTTGGCCTTTTTGAAACTTGAGGGATCTAAGTCCATATCATGTGTGAGTGTGTGATCATTGACTAGTGACTATATGTCTCTGTTACTCTCTTTGGATTAGTCCATCAATGTAAGCATATTTCCTATTTACCTGTTTGGCATCAGCTTAAAATCTGCCTGTGCTATACATTTTTTTTTCTTCTTACTCTCGTCATTTGCTACTTCCTTTGGTAAGGATGTTAATATTTCAGATAAGCCACTTGCTACAATTTGCATTG
The DNA here is from genome assembly GCA_019208055.1 of Stipa capillata. Classification (NCBI taxonomy): domain Eukaryota; kingdom Viridiplantae; phylum Streptophyta; class Magnoliopsida; order Poales; family Poaceae; genus Stipa; species Stipa capillata. The sequence continues at coordinate 38,716 of JAGXJF010004068.1, read as the reverse complement.
TGAAACCCTTAGATGATCATAGACTTGGTGTTCTGCTTAGTATTTCTTAGAGCTTCCTGTCTTCCACTTTCTTTTACGGAAATGCTAATATCAGCCAAATTCATTTTTTTTCTTTGGTTTTTGGCTTCTCTTTGTTGTATCATTGTGCTTACACATTGTTTTCTTGGTTATTTCAGGTCTATCCCCACATAGAAGTCTGATGTGAGAAAAATCAGGGTCTTTAAGATAACTACTGTTTGCACTACGCAAATGTGGAGTTTTGGGTCAAAACCTTGCGCATCTGGTTTGGGGAAGAAGAATCCTCCAAATTGCACCTCTTCCAATGTTGATTGCTCAGACGACGAGGCATCTTCGTGCACAAGCAGGGAAGAAGGCCTCGAATGCCCCATATGTTGTGAGTCCTTCAACATAGTTGAGAACGTACCATATGTACTATGGTGCGGGCACACCATGTGCAAGAATTGCATCCTAGGCCTTCAGTGGGCTGTCACCAAAGTACCAACAGTACCGATCCAACTACCGTTCTTCATATCCTGCCCCTGGTGCAACCTCCTGTCACTTCGCATAATTTACAAAGGGAATCTTGCATTTCCACGCAAAAACTACTTCCTCCTTTGGATGGTTGAGGGGATGAATGGTGAGCGGGCTAGATCTCGGTCTTCTACTCATAGTGAGCAACATGCTACTTGGCTCTCAAGTGGCAGCAGGGCAAGTGAAAATGCAGGTCGTTCTTTGAACCCCATTAGACGCCCAGTCCCCCCATGGGTTGAAGCATCCTCCTCCAGTGTGATTGAAGCATCCTCCTCCAGTGTGAACCATGCCAATCATAGGGCCCCCCTCTTGAATACGGAGAGGGTGCAAGCTTCTCTGCGCAAGTCATTGTCGTTCTTGGTTCACCTGACTTCCAAGTTCCCTCTGGTGTTCATTTTCGTCCTCATAGTGCTCTATGCAATCCCTGCCAGTGCAGCTGTCTTGTTGTTGTACGTCGTCATCACGGTGTTGTTTGCACTGCCTTCCTTCTTGATACTGTATTTTGCCTATCCTAGCCTAGACTGGCTTGCTAGAGAAATCTTTGCTTGAGATTTCCTTTCTAAAACAGTTGGCGAAATCTCAGTATTGTCTACATGTTACTAAACATAACTTTTCTAGCATCTCTATTTTCTTGTCTGTGTAAGAGCAAATATGTCTTTGTGTGGTCCATGGAAAAGTTTCTCGATTGTGGTACAAACCATCAATATTGTCTATGCTGGAAGAGATATATGCTTCATTCTACAGTCTCGTGTTTTGATGCTGGAATTCACAGTATATTTGGACCAACAACGTGACAATATCTGGACTGACATAACTACTACAGTCGAATCTGGCCTGTGCTGTGTTTGTCGACTGGCCTGTTCTGTGACAGTAGTCAGATGCTACAACTCCAAAACAGCACGAAGATGCAACGTTATGCAATTCAAGAGGACACAAACATCAATGTAACTAAAAAAAGCAGAAGAAAAAATAATTAGAAACTATGTGTAGAACATTTGAAATGTGAAGCACTGGGGACATCAATGTATTAATTAATAAGAGTAAGACAGGAAGTTTATCCGTTTCTTGTATTCGATTTCCATATAATTCGATAATTATTTGTATTATTCAAGAGCAAGATTATGTAGATTAAACATTAAACAATATGCCAATTACACTATTAGACGAAGTTATTTATTTTGGATTTTCCACTACGGTCACGTAGATGTAGCTTTTCCCGCTCTAGAATACGAACGGTTGGAGTATTTTACTCCTGTAAACATTGGCATCACGAGAAGGCACGACCAGCACCAACACTGTCCAAGTTTCCATCAAGCGAGTTAAGAACAAGTGTCTTCTGTGACATTTTTTTCTCTGAGATGATAGCAGCAAGTGAACCAGCTTAGCCGGCATGGGTATCTCAGAATATATTCTCTCGAGTCTCCTCTATCTAATAGAACAAGTGTGTGCAATCACGCTCGCATCTATCTGGCCATCTTCAGTTCACCGCATGTGACCTCGACGTACACCAACACAGTAAAGATCGATGCAAAAGAGACGTCCCTAGACTCTCAAAACGTGTATGCCACGTCAGCTTATATGCCAACTAGGATAATACGTCACCTAAAACCACCCACCAAACCATTGGTAGACATCATTTGTACGGTTTTAGAGCAGCTGGACTAAATAAAACGGTAGTTGGAGTTCTTAGAGCGAGAATATTGGAATTCGACAACAGTTGAGAGGGGAAAACTAGACTTATTCCAAAAAAAATAAATAAAAAGGAAAAGATTAACCCATGTTCAATCGCATGTTCTCACATGAATGGTGAATGCAGACTACAAAGATTGCTAAAAGCCGGTGCTTTAGGGGTGTAATCAATGCTGCTTCGGCTGAACTCCTATGGTACACGACACTATTGACAGCTCCCCGTTTGGAAAGTTAGGGCAGTCCCAATGCTACACCTTGTACTATATCTAAATCATGCTACCTAAACAAAAATTTGATGTGGTACCCTATTTAATGAGGAAAGAGATAGTAACATATCTTAATCTAGATATGGCTCTTAGCACTAAATCCAAGACATTTCATAATTTTTCTCTCACAAAACACATTAAATGAGAGCTCTTTTAGATACAACACTAAGATACAACCCATTGAGCAGGTTGTATCTAAACAGTTATTTAATGCAATAAGATACTACCTAAGATACAATGCACTGAGAGTACCCTTACAGCTTCAGGGTTGTCCAAAACAAAGAAAAACAACTAGGAGCAGACATCCAGTACACGTGTTAAGCTAGCTGGGTATAAACGACACGTGACGGTCGCTGAAGTTATCTTTGTGAGCCAGCGTCAAGATCGGGTATCTAAGAATGCCGACGAAGATCCGCACCATAGAGCCGAATCCAGAAGAAAATTTAAGTGAGGCCATGCTTTATAAATTTAAAATCTAAAATATACATGTTTGCAATTTTGAAATTGAGTGGGGTATGTGCCCCCACTCGGCTCTACTTTGGTCCGCTCCTGCTGCAAGAGCTTTCAAAAAGTCAAAGACCTTTTCGATGCATGGCAGTTGATGTCTCGCTAGCGACTTTTCCAACGATCCTTCTAATATAAAGATGGAACTTGAATTGTAATTTTTAGTTTTAGTTGGATGCTCTAGTTCCTTTGTAGAAAAATACTCTCGACTATGTAAACATATGCACATGCACATTGCATTGAATAATATATGATTAACATGGTATGGCACATGCTATCTTTAACCTAAACACAACAATTTGATAAAAATAACGAGCAATATTTTCTACTTGTTTAAAAGGAGTGATGCCATGAGCACCACAAATCGTTACTCTTCTTCCCGTTCGATCCTCTGTCAGTTGGCCTCTTCCTCCTAATTTTGTTCATCCCACCTTAGCCAAACCTTAGCAACTTTAGAGGCCTGGCATGAGTGAAGTGGCGCATGGTGATTCCTCGATGATGCTTTGACATGGTTGCTTACCAAGAACGGCGTCAGAACGTTCATCAAATGCTTTGGTCAGCAAGACGTCGGTCAAATCTGATGTTATCTTGTGTTTGGAATGAAGTGGGGATTTCTGCTAATTCATTGTAGCTATATTATTTTCGGTCTATGCGGGACAAAAACATCTCAGATCTCAAACCAGACTGTGAGATCCGGATAATATCGTCCGCTATCTTTAAAAATTGAGGCCGATGTTCTATTTCTCAATATATGTATTTCCTTTTCCCCTTTCAAGCATAATAATCTCTTCATTGATTTTCTTTTGCAAGCATGAGAGGGACCCTTTAGAACTCCAGGTATCTTGTTTTGGCCATACTTTCAAATCTAACAATTGTTTGGGAATAGACTTGTAGCCTCGTAGGGTTATTCTAACTGTTCTTTCTTTTTGACATGGATAATCCACCCTGGTGCTATCCAACGGGTTGACTGTTTTCAATTGGCAACACTCGAATTTTTCCTCACCCGTCATGCTTGCTTCTTCCTTCTCCAGCCTCTGTTCTTCCTCCTGCTTGCTGCCGCGTGTTCTTGTCTTCTTGAGCTATAGTGATCTTCCTCCTCCTCCTATCACGCCACTTCCAACGTCGACACCACCGAGGTGGCACGGCAGCACCGTCGGCCGTGGGTGGCGGGTTACCAATGGTTGGGATATCAGATGAAGAGAAGATGATGATGATGATTGTGGTTAGCAAATGGATCCAACCGCCAGAGGTGTCAGAAACAGGGAAGAAGGCAGGGACAACGTCAATAGAAGAGGATTTTTTTAGGTTGGCTGCGAAGAGAGGGGAGGAGGAGGTAGGAGGATGGGCACGGAGAGGTGGAGGCAGCGCAAGAGGAAAGAGGAGCGGAGAACGGTTAAAGATAGGGTCTGTCTTTTATATGGAAGAGGTAGAACATCCTAAGGGCAGTACAACATTGTGATTTTTTATAAGTGGGGCGAGAAAGAAGCTCTATGTTGTTCTATAGACAATCTCTAAGACCATCATAGACTGCTTATAGATGATTTTTAGAATCCTACACCCATAATTTGCGGGGCTCCAAATAAACTACTTACAAACTTATTATATATGTTGTCTTTATTTGAGTCTATACCTAATATGGATAGTAACACAGACAATCTAATATATGTACTACCCTAAATCATACTTATCAATTCCATTCCGGTACCAGCCAGAATGCCTGAAATGTCCCATTCCATAGTGCAAAATGGCACAAGGACTTCATTCCATCCCGGCAAAAATTCTGCACAATAGCGGTCCTTCTGAACCTTCTAGGTGGAATTATCTGTGCCATTAATTTTGGTGCCGGACTGTGAGAGGCGACCAAAGCCATCCATGTAATACCCAGATTCGATAATTAGGGTTTGCCTCGCATTCATGCATACATGTCATCATATTCATGCATGAACACCCACCCACACACACCTTATTTAAACTAAGATAAAGTACGATGAAACTTTATAGAATATGTACATACCTCATCCTCGGTGGATAGTCAAACAAACACCAATCAACTTATTTGAAAAAAAATCAGATAATGACCATAACTCTAGCAGGAGGAAGGATCCGCGATCCCCCTTCGATGGATTACCAGATTAGCTTCCCTCTCCTCTCCCCGAGGTTCTCTCCCCAAAGTTGTCGAGCGTTGCTAATTCAGTCTAGGGTTTGAAGACAAATCGGAGAAAAGGACTAAATTGGGAATAAGCAAATAAATAGTGTTCCTGAAGATGAAAAGTTCCAAAACTCCATATCTAGCATGGAACATTCAAGTCCTTACCCCATACAAAATCTTAGAAAATTTAGAGGTCCACAAGACCTAGATCCGATTCAAACTCCAATTAGGTCAAAAGTCGGATTTGAACTAGAACCTAGCTCAAAACACCCCCAAATCATTCCAAACTCCCACAGTAAACTCTTTACAACATTTTGAACATCCCCTAAAAATTTCAGAATTTTTGGAGCAATATTCGCACATAAAATAACACTAATACTGGTTCTGTACTTATATAAAAAGAAAAATAAACCAGAACCAGGCCTAGGCCCACTCGGCCGGCCTGCTAAGCCCGTTAACCCCACCGGCCTCCGAACCCGCCTTCTCCCTCCCCCTTTACGCCTTCCTCCTCTGGAAGCGCCCCGCGCGGTTGCCGCCTTCTCCCTCCCGCGCGTCAGCGCCTCCGCGCCACGTCGCCTCCGCGCCACGTCGCCTCCGCGCCACGTCGCCGCCGCCGAGTGGCCGAGGAGGGCGGCGCCTCCGCTCCGACCAGCCAGCTCCCAACCGCGCCGCCCCCTTAAATGCCGTCCCGACAGCCCCCCTCCTTCCCCCGAAAACCCTAGCTACTCCCCTCCTCGCTTTCCCCTTCCCCGAGCTTCTTTCTCCGCTCCGGCCACCGGCTCCGGTGAGCTCTTCCACTACCACCGACCACCCCCGAGCGCCATTGCCTCCCTCCCGAGCTAATCCATCTCCCTCCGCACCTCCTCCACCCTCTATTTTAAAGATCCGTGCTGAGCTCCCCGTTTGCGTCATCGTCTTCCCCGAGTCCGGTTGTTCCTCCGACGAGCAATCGCCACCACTCCAGTCCTCCCCGGCCTCTTTCCTTCCACCCCTGAGCACCCACTCTGTCCCCCTCACCTCTCCCGCCATTCCTCTCCTCAGCTCCGTGCCCGTGGACTCCCACCGGCGGCAACCGAGGAGCTCCACCGCCAACCACCGCCGCAAGCTTCATCCCAGCTCCCTCCGTCTCCCCAACGACCGGGCATCGCCTTCGGGGTAAGCTCCGGTGCTCCCTCCCCTTGCCTCCGTGCTCGCCGGCTCCCCAGCGGCCTCGGGCCCCTCTCCGATGAACTTCCGGCGAAGGCGCCGTCGTCCCGACCTGCCTGCCGAGTGGGCAGAGAGAGGAAGAAGGGCAGGTGAGGTGGCGGCCAGCAATTGGTCCCCGCGGTCCAGTCAGCTACTGACTGGGTCTTCGCTGCCCAATCAGCGCTGTCACCCGGGGGCCCACCTGTCAGTAGGGTACGGTTTAAGGGCAGAGAAATTGGAGTAGGGTAGCTGGGTGCGCGAAGCAATTTTATTCTCGCAGGTTTTAGGGTTAGGGTTTTTGGCTAAATGTCCGATGAACTTTGAAATGCCATAACTTTTGAACCATAGCTCCAAATTCAACAAATTTTATATATTTGGATCCTTGAGAAATTTCCTACACCTTGGCTGAAACAAAATTTCAAAATTTAGGCTGTTAATCCAGGCCAATTTAAGTTTGAACTAGATTCCTTTTCCTTCGTACGAAAGTCTTCGATAGCCCCTAACTTGATGCCCCTAACTCCAAACCGCGTGATTCCAGTTGCGTTAGCTTTGCATCGCAGAACCCTACCTTAATATAAACATTATAGGCCATGGCCGTCTATTATGCGTAGTAATCTCTAACCTTAACATGCGATCAAACAGAATCGACATGCATGCATCGTTAGGGTTTCCGACGATTTTCGAAAGAACGTAACTTTTGAACCGTAGCTCCGTTTTCAACATATTTTATATATCCGGCAATCTCGTGAAATTCCCTACAATCTGGCTCAAATAGAATTTCAATGTTTGCACCTGAACTGTAGGTCAATTTAAATACGAAATCATAGTCCTTTTTTTTAAACGCCGTTCTCGATAAACCCTAATCCAACGATCCTAACTCTGAATTGAACCTTTCTAGTTGCGTTGAACTCAGGTCTTGGAGTACTTTCATAATATCAACCTTTTAACACATTGCCGTGCACTGCCACTAGTGAATTTAACCCTAACCCTCCATCGCACCACAAAGTGTCATGCATGCATGGTAGGACAACGAGGAATTGCTAAACTTAAAATTCGGAACGTGTTAGTTACTCTAGATCCCTAACATCCGTAGATCACCATAGAAATTGATTCTTAGCTTCATTCATCATGCATACATGCTGAGTCTTATGGCCTTCCTTTACCGTTTCTTTCCGGCACTTCGAATCGTTCACAACAGGACTCGAAGAGGGAGACCACCAGGCTCATGACCACACGCAAGACCAGGAATCCTACGACCAAGGCAAGCAGAGCTTGTTGCATCTTGTTATTATCATTTCATGTGCTTACCGATTTATGCCTGTGGTAGGATTGTTTGTTTATATGTGATGGTCGGAATCCTTGAAACTAGCATGGTAGGTGGGATTGTGTGTCATGATTAGCTCTGGCTGAAACTTGATCTTGTCGCCCTAACAACTTGAACTGGATTAAGTGAGATGTGAGAGCCGAGGGTGTGCCCGAGGAGTACGGTTGATGGTAACTGAAGTGATTGAGGCGACCCCCGGAGTAAGTAGAGTTTTGTAGAGTTTTGCCGCCTCACCAACCGGAGGTTACTTCCTCGTGTACTCCCTTATCACCGCGTGGACATCACCGGGATTACCACTATGGGTTATTTGATGGCAAGTCTCGGTCACTTGGAGCCTTGCAACCTCCAAGCGAAGAGCACTCGGTACTTCCCATGGTGGTTGTATCACCGGTGACGGACCGAGAGATTCATTGAAGTGAATATGTGAATAGTTGAGAACTCTCATGGTCGTGGCCGGACTCACCGCTATGGGTTATCTGATGGCAAGTCTCAGTCACTGGAGCTTTGCAACCTCCGGGTGAGGAGCACTCGATACTTCCCATGGCAGCTGGAATTGCCAGGACGGTCCAAGGGGGTCAATTTAAGTAGTTGGGCGTGGGCTGCCCCGAACACTCTTAAATGTCTTGCTGGATGCTCTGTTGATTATGATTTTGGCTTGGATGATTTTTAACTGGTAGTTGAAGTTGCTGCTTCTCCCATTAATGTTGATTCCGCTTTGATTTCTGCTTATATCTTACTGTATCGGATTGCATCATGTTTAATTCCTGCTCCACTAGCATGCGTAGGACATCTAATCAAGCACGAATAAGTCTTGCGAGTACCTTCGTACTCACCTAGGATATTCCTAGATCATTGCAGGTGAGCCAGTGGTCGAGGAGTACTTCGATTATGCCTAGCTACCTGGTTTCCTTGGTTGGCTATCGATTCATGGGATGTTAGTGACTATTGGGCAGCGGTTGATGCGCCGCTGCGGATTTTGGGTCTTTTATTCCGCTGTTGCATGGATACTCCAAACTTTACTATGTTTTCGGTTATCGCCGAATGATGTAATTTTGTAGTCCTCAAAAGGACAGCTAGTAGTATTATCATAATGTAGTGCTTTGTTGTGATATACAAGTTGTTATTCAGGCTGCTCATGCACAGTGCGTGAATGATATGAAGTGTATGGGTATGCCGTGAAGAGTTACAGCCGTTCCTCTTTTTACTAAGTCGAGCAGGAATCGGTTGAGTGACCCGCTGGCTGAGATGCCGTGCCGGCCAGGCAGGGTGTGGGCGCGTTCTACCGGACTTTCGAGCGACCCACTAGCTTCCGAGCTAGGTTAGGGTGTGGGTAGAATCGCCGGGCTCCTCCGATCTTGCTTTGCGTGGTAGAATTCGGGAACGACTCTAAATCTTCACCGGGTCAGGGAATTGTATGTGGTTCTGGGAAGTTTAGTCGCTTCCGGCCGGCTTGCGTTGGGCAGGTGTCGGATCACTCCGCCTCGGTGAGTACGGCGCAGGTACCGTGCCACCAGGTCGACTGGTCCTTCGGCCCTTGGTGATCATTTGTTCCCCTAATCATATGTAATTCCCGGGTCCGTGACAATCCATCATCTTATATAGGCGGAAAAATAGCATTTATAGCCTCTTGACCGGAGTCAATTTCAAATCTAGCCTCTAAAAGTTGCTAATGTCAAATTTGTCGCCGCGATGGAGCCGATAGACGCCACATGTGACCCATCGTGCTGCCAGCCCGCGATGCCGAGCTGTTGCGCCCGCAGGCCGTGATAGGCCCGTATCGCGTTCCTGGGCCGCGACAGGCTATGGCCCGTGCGCGCTCGGGTTATCGGCTTGGTCTGCGTGATTAGTTTATTTAAAATAAATTTTCTATGTTGTCAACATAGTTGTTGTGGTGTAGTGGTAAGTATTCCCACCTCTCACTCATGTGACTTGGATTCAAACCCCAAAATAAGTACTTTTTTGTTCTTATTTTTTTGGTGTAGGAGTAGCGCTGGGCTGTCGCGACCCAACAATGCGATACAGGCCTGTCGTGGCTCAGGAACGCGATACGGGCCTATCACGGCCTGCAGGCGCGACAGATCGGCGTCCCGAGCCGGCAGCAGGATGGGTCACACGTGACGCCTGTCGGATCCATCGTGGTGACAAGTTTAGCATTAATAGTTTGTAGAGGCTAGATTTAAAATTAATTCCATAAAAGAACTATAAATGCCACTTTTCCTAGGCTCGCCACACTCCGCGTCCACGTTTGTTCGGCTGTGTGGCACTACTTGCTCCCTTTGTACCTCGGACGCGCTGCAGTAGCTTGTTACATTGGCCATCGGCTTTGTGATCATCAAATAGGCTAAGCCTCTTTACTAGGTCGAATGGCCTTGCTTCATGGGATTATATTTGAGCTTGCATTCATGTGCTCGTACCGAGAGGCATGACGTTGATTAAATGGGCTTTGGATAACTAACCATCTCAGGCCTTGCAAGATCATGTTGTTGATCTTATGCTGCCCCAGTGAATTTGAAGTGAGGTAATAAGTAAAATTCGTTGCTAATATAATTAAATATATACTATTTGTTATTATTATACAACGTCGATCGGTATATCAGAATGCACCGGTACCTGTACAATCGATACTAAATGCCAAAATAAAATAGGGTCCGAAATGGAATCGACAATTTTGGTTTTAATCCAAGGATCCAGAAAAAAATCGACTGAAGACAGTGTAGTGTGGCTTAGACAGTCACTTGACATAACGGTTCTACGATTTAACCCTTTTTTTTTACCTGACAGTCGGATTTAGACAGTGCACAATATATGACGTCTCATCCACCTCTTTCTCCTGCCTTCTACTCATCACAAATTCAGCTCACCTCACCTCACCTGCGATTCCGGCCTCCACCACCTCGTCGGCGGTGGCAGCGGGCCGCCTCGGGTTCGCCTCAAGAGATCCCCTCGTCCACTCCCCCCGTTCGCCGAAGTCTCTCTCCTTCCACCGAGAGAAGCCACCTGCCTCCTCGGAGCGACGGGACTCTTCTCTCCTTGGCCTCGTCCTCCCCCCCTCCCCTTCTGCTGGACCGGCGTGGAGTGGAGATTCATCCATCCATCCATCCTCCAGGACTTGGAGTGGTCCTCCCCTTCTGTTTGTAAGGGAGCCCTTGCTCGCCTGGATTGCTGTTCTTTCTATGAGTGAGTTCTGTGCTGCTGCGGGGCCTTTTCTTTGCTGCGAGCAATCGAATCCAAATCTTTGGGTCCTGCCATTTAGGTATAGGAATAGGACCATCCATGGCGCGGACGCATCGAGCCCATGTCCAAGTACTATTGTATTTGGGTGTCTAATTGATTAACCTGTGCTGATACTACTAATTAGCAGTTTACTTTCAAGAAAAATTTGTGATTGCTTAATCTTTGATGAATAATTGCAAATGGCATGTGGACTAACGAACTAAACTAATGCAGGATTTAGGGGGTCTAAGCAGAGAGCGTCTGAGTTTCTTGACTGCTGGAAATGGTGTTGGTGGTGAAGCAGTACCGCTGCACGCATTCCGCGAGCTGCGTTTGCCTCAAGGGTCACATCAGTGAGGATGCTCTTTTCCTTGTTTTCCGCCACATGAACTGGAACCCGAGGATGATCGCCCTCATCTCCTGCGCGTGCAAGTGGTTCGACGAGATCGCCAGACGGGTGCTGTGGAAGGAGTTCTGCCATGCCAGGGCACCCAAGATGATGCAGGATTTGCACTCGAGTGGCAGCCATATCGTCGATGGCAACTGGAAGGCGCTAGGGAAGCTTCTTATTCATTGTTCAGGGTGCATCAGGGGGGGCCTGTTCGGTAACGTCCATGTCCCAGGGCACTTTGTTTTGAAGACCCGTTTCTCGAGGACTTCCGGGAAGAGTTTCTTGCCTCCGCAGTGCAGGACGGATGTGTTGTACGTTTCGGATCCTTGCGAGCATCTTGACGAGGGTGAGGAAGGTGACTTGGGTTTTTTCCGGGGCATCTTCAAATCATTTGCTGCTTCAAAGTTCAAGAAGATTCTGATTGAGAAGCAAGCAAAGTTCCATCCAAAGGAGGCGTGTCCTTATTGCAAAGCAAAGCTATGGAATTTGCTGCAAGCAGATATGATACCCAGAACTGCTGCCTTAAGGCTGGACGCTTATGATGATTCTGTTGAGTATTATATATGCCTTAACGGACACATCCTTGGTCTATGCACTCTGATTCCTGTCTCGGATTCTGAGGATGCATGGGAGGAGTAACTATCAGGACATGAATCAGGTATTTGTATGTTTACGTTCTTTCTGCAGTTGTTTTCTACTCTCTACTTATGTTCTCCAATTAATTTGCATAGTATAAACTAAATGAGGATGAAGGTTTTAACTAAACATTGATTGTTAATGAAAACATACCAACTTCCTTTCAAACATCACCTAAAGTCGCACAGAATTCAAAAATACTTTAGGACATTGTCCTCTACTTGAATGCACACGAAATGATTGATGTGGGAAAGTGTGCTTGTGTTTAGGGTTGCTGTGACTCGAATACTCATGTATTGTCCTTCGTCTATACAGTTTGGGTCCTCTGGGCCATTTTATCGTGTTCCCTCCATACTGAGCACTTGGTGGGAATATTGTACTCAAGTTTTCCTTGAGGAGACAAGTTGTTGCAAAATTAGTTTTCATGACGTCAAGTCATCACTAACTTTCATGACTAATACCGTTGGCATTTTATTCTACTAGTCGCAATATGCGAGGTCGCGCAACGTAGAATCTACCGATGTTGCATGTAAGAAGAAAATGACACCAACATTTATTGACGAGGTTAAGTCGAAGCCTATATCCCCGGGAGCAGACTATAGGCGCTCCTCTCCTCATATATTAGACATATATATACATCACTGCTAGCCACCGCCCATCCACCGAGCATCCACGACGATTCCGAGGTTTTCGTTGATTTTCCTGGTCAGGCTAGTTAGATTGCCTTCAGACCGCCTTCAGACCAACCCTTCGCCGAAACTCAGGTTTTGGCTTGTTACAACGTGTGGCGCTCCTCTCCTTATATAGGAAGGATAGGATACAAGAGGCCGACTCCTACTCTACCCGTATCCTACTAGGACACCTAGTAGTACCCTATTACAATACTACAATTTTTTTAAGTCCAATTTGTAACCTACTCAACACATATTCGATACAATCTCAACATAAGTGGTACTCAATTTATCCTTTAGGAGGCTACTTATAGTCATGTTTTTGTATAATTCTGTTCTTGATTGAGAACCTTCCCTGGTTTGTGTTAGGACTCGATACCTTGTTGTCAATTTCTGGAATGGATAAAAGGTACGGTTTTGGTACACGACCTTTAGCTTTTCGGGTGACAGCTTGCTGTTCTGGGATGTATTTGACATGTTGAAGATGGTGACCAAGTCTATCAGGTTACTGCTGTACAGTGGAAGTAGCAGATAATTATCCTTTTTGCTCCTTAAGTACTTCTGTTGCCCAAGTTGCATCATGTTGACAGTCAGAATGGTATTTGGTTTAGTGGCCATGTTGGATTTGTAGTGCATTGGAAACTGAATTCTGTCTCTACTTCCTTTTCCTGAACCTCCAGATAGTTAGACAGGCCTTTTATGGTGGTCTCTCAAGGTCTAGGGCTCGTTTGGATGGACTGGGATTGGCTGGGATCCAGGCCCCACCCAAAGAGACCCTCAAGTATTACCTAATCAGGTCCACACTTTTTGTTCTTCATAGTTGAACTTACTGAAATGCATGTTAAACCTTGCACCTGAAATGACCTGAGTTATCTTCCATAAGACTACAAACACTGCTTGATTTGATCCTTTAGTCTCCAATTTTCAATAATGGAGTGCCTAATATCTGTTGTCCTGGAAAAGGTTTGGTTTGAGTCGTCGTTCCAGCTTTCAATAATGAATTTCGTACTGTCCAGGAAATCTTTCGATTTGAGCCGAGTCTTTAGGTTCTGTAGGAATTTAGATGCACATGCTTTTGGGGAACGTCTGCAAGCTTGTAAATGTGTTTCCTCATGCAGAAAGCAATGAACCATCAATAAAGTGAATTAAGTGGGGTAAAACTTGTCGATGGATGGAAGACATTACGCGCACTAGTGCGCATACCCAAACTCAAAGGGCGCTAAGACAAAATATCTGATAAACCATAAATAAAAGTGTCAATGTGATCCCTCAACTACTGCCGCTGTTTAATTTGTACCCTTATTTATGTTGAACCCCATCTCCTAGCTGGCCGACAGGTTGTCATCCTAGCTGGCACTGGGCCCATGTCTAACTTCATCATCTATTCCTTCTTATTCTTCTCTTCCAGAATTCCCCTCCCCTTCACGCTGTTCTCGCTCGTCCCTCTCTACCTCCATGGGTACCATTCCCCGCCTCCTGCCGTGGCGGATTTAGAAGTGGTACACCTCGGCGAGGAGGCCCACAACGGAGGTGTACCTACCGGTGATGGCGCCGATAGAACCTTGGGCTGCTTCCCTTGCTTCATTCAGCGCCGATGTAACGAACACGTCTGCATCGTCCATGGAGTGGCGGCAGGGCTGCAAGGCCTGCACACAGCGCGTGACTGAACTGCAATAGGGTCTCTGGTAGCAGCTCGCCAGCTCCTCTTGCCAGCATTCTCCTTTATTGCGGGAAACAAAAACATGGATGTCGGAGGTGGACGTGGCGTGGATGAGGATGCTCGAATGTTGGAATTGGAAGCTTCGAAAGGGCATGCCGGACGAGGAAGCTAGCGGTTTCCTCGCCTTTGTGCACGGAGCACGGCAGCGAATCGGATCTGGTCGTGCGGCGTTCCTGTCGTGGGGCGGTAATTTGGTGGCGGCTGTGAAGGTGAGGCAGTGTGCGGTGGTGGATCAAGAGGAGGGCCGGCGAGCTACGGCCGGACTCTTGCCGGTAACCGGAGTTGGGTGGTCAGAATCGGGAACGGAGGAGAATACATAGAAGGGGGAGCAGAGAGAGGAAGGACAAAGAAGAGGGGTTTTCTAACTTTTTCAGCTACGGGCATGCGATGTAGAAAAAAATGGACAATGCAGTAACCATGTTACTTTTTTTTGAAATAATATTAATTTATTCAGATATTTCAAAAATATTAGCTCATCTGGAAATTTTGCAAAAATGGCCTCAATCGCCACCACGCGTGGCGATTAGGAAGAAATCGCCACGATGCATGGCGATAGGAGGATAATCGCCACTATAATTACCGATTCACTTTGGAATCGGCGCGGCGCACGGCGATTAGGAGAAATCGCCAGGAGCTATGGCGATTTCTTGCAATCGCCAGAAGATATGGCGATTTCTTGCAATCGCCACGAGCCACGGCGATTTGTCCTGGCATTTTTTATAGCCCGATTTCATTTCATAGCCGCCTCCCCCTAGACCTATTCATCGACCGACCAGTAGGGACGATTTATTATGGAATCGCCAGTCGCCATGGCGATTACTAATTTATCTGGCGAACCCTACCAATTATTTTTGCAGTTGCCGCCTCGTCGACCGACCAGCGAGGACGATTATTATGAAATCGCCAGTCGCCATGGCGATTATCACGACCTCCGCACCCACTTGTGCTATTTAACCGTGTGAGCAGACGGTTCGACCACGCCACTAATCTTCGCTGAGTTATTCCGAAAAATTGGTGGTATCTCGGAGAAGATTGTTTAGATTTGGGAGGAGAAGAAGAAGTAGTCCGTGGATGGATAACGACAATAGAGGTAAGTCTTGTAATATATTTCCTCGTCATATACGTTGAAACATTACATCTACAATGTCTGTTTTGTGGAACAATAATATTTCGTGTAAATTACTAGATGCTGTTTGGAACCCGAGAGTGGACTACGAACTTCTTACGGGTACGGAATCCATCAGAGACAGCGAATGCTGATACTGACAGGAACATGTCTGTTATATTTACTGTTCTGAGGAAGAAGAAAAATGCAAGGTTGGAAAACCTTGTTTTAAATAGAATGTCCTTTGCCCAGACAATCGAGAATATCTTTGCGTTGTCATTCCTTGTGAAAAATGACAGTGTGAAAATCAATGTGAGTGATGAAGGGCATCATATTGTTCGTAAGGGCTTCCTTACGTAATATCCCTGAAAGTTGATGTAATAGCATGTATATTTTGTAATGCATCAGATATTATTCTATTGACTGAAACAGATCCAACAAATGCACATGCTTGTACTGTCATTGTCTCGCGAGAAGTGGTGTACAATCATTTTGTCTCCAGATTAGATTCGAAAGATTGAAAGATAACATCTCGATCATTTGTACAATCATTTTGTATTCATATTAGATTCGACGTATGTTCTGTAATGCATCAGATATTATTCTATTGACTGAAACAGATTGAAGAAATGCACATGCTTGTACTGTCATTGTCTCGGGAGAAGTGGTGTACAATCATT
Source organism: Stipa capillata (assembly GCA_019208055.1). Taxonomy (NCBI): domain Eukaryota; kingdom Viridiplantae; phylum Streptophyta; class Magnoliopsida; order Poales; family Poaceae; genus Stipa; species Stipa capillata. The sequence continues at coordinate 22,652 of JAGXJF010004068.1, read as the reverse complement.
TTGTCTCCATATCATCTCTCTCTTTTCTTCTCTGTTTTCTCTTCCTCCCGCGCCCCCCAACTCCTCCTCCTTCCACCCGGCTGTCGGTGCCGACTGCGCAGCGCCTTTTATAGGCCAGGCGTTATCGCCACTACCCGTGGCGATTACGCCACGTGGCGTCGCCTTTCCCCGTGAAGAGCGCACGGTTGGCGGGTAGCGCGCGGAATTAACTGCCTATCGCCACGGGTGCTGGCGATTTCCCCTTATCGCCACGCGGCGCGACGATATCGGCGGGTTTGGTCGGCAATCGCCGTGGGCCCTGGCGATTACTGCCTATCGCCGTGGAGCGTGGCGATTTCTGCCTAATCGCCACGACGCGTGGCGATTGAGGCCATTTTTGCAAAATTTCCAGATGAGCTAATATTTTTGAAAAATCTGAATAAATTAATATTATTTCAAAAAAAGCTCGTTATCCGAGACTGCCCTTGAAAGCAGTCTTAGGACCTTACATGACCAGTTTTGATAGTTCAGGATGATGCAAATTAAACCGTCACAGTAGTTTTGATAGTTCAGGATGATGCAAATTAAACCGTCACAGTAGTTAAGGGACAAAAAAATAGACTTTCTCCTAAATAAAAAGAAATGACGAAGAAAAATGAGTTTGGAAATGAACTGTTGTAGGATCATAGATCTCACTGGGGAGCATCTTTGTAATATTCCGTTTGATGTCCTAATCGAAAGTTTAGCATGATAGCACCTGTTACATGTTTTGCAATCCTCATGTCCACATTCTCTAGTATAGAACCTGACGATCTTAAAAAGTGAAATATGAGAACCACGCCATTCGGTATTCTGCTCAATTTGATTGTTTATGGTATCGTTTACTGTCTTAGGTTGACATTGAGTGATTGACTGAAATCTAACAACTTGAGTAAGCAAAATAGCTGGAACCAATTAATTACTCGAGACCTATCTACCGTAATGAACTAATGATAAAAGTAATAATTTTTTTGAATAATGGAATAGCTAGCACTTTTGGGAAATAGCGAAACTGCACAAGGCTAGAGAGCAAACATTTTTTCTATGCGTATAGTGATCCTACCTCTTTATACATGTTTATCTGGAATGAGAAGTTTCTTTCTGTCACGTAACTTAAAATATGTGTTTGAATTTGGTCTTTCTTGCTGACAGATTACTGCCGTATCGAAGCCAATGGCCTCCGAATCTTGTACAAAGGATCTTAAGACTAGGAGCAGCCGGGCAATCTGTTGCCGGCTTTGTTGTATAGAAGCAGCACGACAACACAATGTCGTGTACTTATCTGCAATGTAGTCTCCCTTGGTGCTTCGTTGTACCGGTAGAGAAGCTGTTTGCATAAACCTTATCGGTACCTCATTACAGGTATCTTGCACTGTGTTTACCTGTTTGCAGTACGTGATAGCCGTGTAGCCTGAAATGACTGTGGTGTACAAAGTTTTATTGTATGCAATACAGCTTTACTTTGTTACCGCGAACTTCTGGTTGTCTCAGTGTGTATATGTGGATAGGCTAAATGTGGTTTTGAAGTGTTTGTTCTCTGATCCGCGATTTATCATGTCAGTCCTTCCATTCCATTCCACCAGCTTGGTGTTGTATTCTTAACCTATTTCTGAATGTGGCTATAGGCTCCAAAAGTAGATTAATCAATCAATTCATCTTTTCAGGCGACCTCATGGAACAATTCGAAGAATTCTAGTTCTCAAGAAACCATTCCTTCTGAAAACAAGGAAATATGGCAGCTATCTAACTCGCAGCAAAAACAAACTGGTCGAAAGAGATTGATGACCTTCAAAAAGTTGCAAAGTAAGAAGCATCTCATTAAGTTTACTACCGAAACCATGCCATATTCGTCAGAAAACCAGGAGATCGCTGACAGATATGAAAGCTGTGCTGCAATGAATACGAATACACTCGGTTGGAAAAGACAGAAGCAAAACAAAATTTCCAATGCTCAGCACTCACTTGTGCCAGTGTAGTATTAGAACAAATAAGGGAATTCTGACTATTACCCTGCTATGCCCAAAGAGATACACTACCAGTTGGTCGCCCTTATATGTACATTTTCTTTATTTGTCCTTCGCAAAAATTGGCTATCAGACAGTTGGCAAGAACTTCTCGTCTTCAGCAGCAGCTGGCTTTGATTCTTCGCCTGTTTTCCGGAAAACGAGCTTTTGTTGTGGAAGCTGACCGTTCGAAGGCACTGTGACCTGGGTGTCTACCAAGATGCTGTCCTCATCCTTAAACTCGCCTCTAAGGATACCCTTTGCCAACTCATTCTCCATGTACTGTTGAATGACTCGCTTCACCGGCCTAGCACCATAGTTCGGGTCGTACCCAAGGCTTCCCAGGAATTCGATTGCTCCAGGTGAGACTTCAAGTTTGATCTTGCGATCAGCAATCCTCTTCTGTACTCTCGCCAGCTATATAACAGGAAAGCAAAAGAAATTTTAATTGACACCGTGGTGAGTATTTGATTAAGATATGACCAGTAATAGAGTTTCGTTGGCATCTACACTACCATTAATCTTGGATTGAAGTTTAGTTTAATTTGGCTCCTTTTCTTTTGGTTGCTAGCACTGACATTTCTGGATGAAAAATGTTTGCAAGTTGTGAGATTGACCTCAACAAAATAAGAGATATTACCTGTAATTTGACAATGCTGTTGATCTGTTCCCTTTCGAGAGGCTTGAAAACAATGTACTCATCTACACGATTCATGAACTCTGGGCGGAAGACAGATCTTGCAGCATCCATCACCCTCTTCTTCATATTCTCATAGGCCGAATCAGTTGGTCCACCTTCTTCGTCCATATTTAATATGTACTGTGAACCAACATTGGATGTCATGATAATGATGGTGTTCGTGAAGCTCACCTTCCGGCCCTGCGAGTCAGTAACCCTACCATCATCCAATACTTGAAGAAACACATTGAACACATCCGAATGAGCTTTCTCAATCTCATCAAACAAGACAACAGAATATGGCCTCCGACGAACAGCCTCTGTAAGCTGACCACCCTCTTCGTACCCAACATAACCTGGTGGTGCCCCGATCAGTCTTGAGACTGAATGCTTCTCCATATACTCACTCATGTCAATCCTGACAACAGCATCCTCAGTATTGAACATGAAAGCAGCAAGGGCTTTCGCTAATTCTGTTTTGCCAACTCCGGTAGGTCCCATGAACATGAAGCTGGCAATGGGACGGTTTGGATCGGACAAACCAGCTCTGGATCTCTGAATGGCCTCGGAAACTGCTTTGACTGCAGGATCCTGCCCGACAACACGCTTGTGCAGCTCGTCCTCGAGATACAGCAGCTTCTCCCTATCGGATTGCTTTAATTTAGAAACTGGAATACCTGTCCACCTGCTCACTATTTCTGCAATATCATCTTGGGTCACCTCTTCTCTTAGCATGGATTTCCCAGAACTTTGATATTCGTTTAGCCCATCCTCTGTTGTTTGAAGCTGGCGCTGCAACGCATTCAGACTGCCATACTTCAATTCAGCAGCACGATTGAGATCATACTCACGTTCGGCCTGCTGGATCTCCACATTTACCCTGTCAATCTGTTGCAACAGTTAAATGTAAATCAGATTGACAACAGCAACTCTGTCGGTCTATAATACAGGGAGAGATTACTTTGTGGTAGTTGAACTTACCTCTTCTTTAATAGATTGAATCTTTGTCATCACTGACTTCTCATGCTCCCACTGCTCAGTCAGTTCCTTCTGCTTTTCTTTCAAAAGTGACAATTCTGCTTCAATGCGAGATAGTCTGTCTTTTGATGCTTTGTCTGTGTCATTTGTTAGTGAGAGACGCTCCATTTCAAGTTTCAGCACAGAACGATCAATCTCATCTAGAGCAGTCGGCTTCGATGTTATCTCCATTTTCAACTTGGCAGCTGATTCATCGACCAAATCAATTGCTGCAATAAAACAGAACACATACACTGTTTAGAAAAGAGCCACTAAAGGTCCTGAAGTAGAGGTCATAATCACCCTTATTATCAAGCAGGTTAGTAGCTTCAAGTATAAATGATCCTAAGTAAAAAATTAAACACCTTTGTCTGGCAAAAATCGTCCACTGATGTAACGATCTGACAAAACAGCAGCAGCCACAAGAGCACTGTCTGATATGCGGACCCCATGGTGCAATTCATATCTCTCTCGTAATCCTCGGAGTATTGAAATTGTATCTTCAACTGAAGGTTGATCAACATAGACTTGCTGGAAACGGCGCTCCAATGCTGGATCTTTCTCAATATATTTGCGGTACTCATCAAGGGTTGTTGCACCAATACAACGTAGTTCCCCTCTTCCAAGCATTGGTTTCAGAAGATTACCAGCATCCATTGCACCATTTGTGGCACCTATAATAAGATGAAATTTTATAAACTTCTGAACACTGGATAGAAAATTTACTCATGTCGTTCACATTGATAGTGTTGGTAAGTTAGTACTAGAATCCAATAAGAGTCCGAATTCGCAGTCTAATGAGAGCCCTCATTACAGTCCAGCTGTGATCCTTAACACTATAAATCAAGGGTGTGGACCCCTCAGGGACAACACATGGTGACTTGATCACAATGAAAGGAACATGAACAATATGGAACAGCTCTGCCGGCCTTGAAATGTTGGCACAGTAGGGTGCATGTTTATGCAGCTAAGTTTTCTAAACTAAAGAAAATATTAAGGGAGACAGGGAGTTCATCTATGTAAAAATCATGTATATAAACTTTTGTAAAATTGGGTTGACGCACCACAGTATTCCTAAATCATACTATTTCACATACAGCGCCAAGATGAATCAAATACTGGCAATTCCCAAAAAATATCGCCCCAAAGTTTCATTAGCTATGTGGAACTAGTGCCTGAGATGACACTAGCCCAAGCCCAGCTATCCCATATTTTGGTAAACTGGATGAACAAATAGGTGGGTTTATTCTTCGAAATTTGTTATGCACGTCAACTTTCAATTTTTTAAATGTCATTATCAAATAAAATAAGTGGGAATTTAGTTTAATAGGTGAACAGGGGAAAATGGTCCAGTAAGTCAAAGAAATGACGGTAAATTCTCTATCTAACTACCTGCTCCAACAACAGTGTGAATCTCATCAATGAAAAGAATGGTCTGTCCATCAGAATCTGTGACTTCTTTGAGTACTGCTTTCAGCCTATCCTCAAACTCTCCACGATATTTTGCCCCGGCAATCAAAGCACCCATGTCAAGTGTAATTAGCTGCTCAAAGTAAAATTCAACATCAGTGACACCTCCATGCCATACTTGGCATGCAACTATGAAAACCATGACATATGTCAAAAAATAATATGCAATTCTTTATGCAACAAGTCTTCATATGACCCTGGACAATATAGCAATCATTACATGGATAAGTAAACTTACTCGACGGTTTGTCAGAGCTTGAGGAACATCTCCTTGCACTATCCTCTGAGCAAGCCTAAACAAGTAAAATCAAGTTAGAGAAACTAATTCTGTGCTCAACAAAGTGAAATGATGTGCAAAACGTACTGTTTTCCTACCCTTCAGCTATAGCAGTTTTCCCCACACCAGGTTCACCAATCAAGACTGGGTTATTCTTTGTTCTTCGAGATAAAATTTGAATGCATCTGCGAATTTCATCATCTCTTCCTATAACCGGGTCAAGCTTCCCTTGACGTGCCATAGCTGTCAGGTCCTTTCCATATTTGTCCAAAGCTTCATACTTGCCCTCAGGATCTTGGGAATATATTATTTCAGTTGTTAATTAAATAATATGTAACACATATTTCATATTCAAGAAACAAAGGAAGCATGCAAGGTTCATGCCCACTGAAGCAAATCGTTAATAAAATTATGCAGTATTTCTCTACCAAAAAAGGACCCCTTTGTGCACCATCCATGGATGATTTGCTCCATACATACAAACTTGTTATCAGTTAGTATCACTTAGCATCGAATGTGTGTTTTTAACCAAATAAGTAGACGAAGGACTCAAAGAGCAACAATTTACAGGGAAAAAAGTAGGTTACACAGTGCAGTGTAATCAGAGTATGCAAAGGTATGAGCATCTCAAGCATGTCCACAGATTATTGTGAACAATAGGCCATGGCATTCAGATCCAACAGTATGCTCGTACCTTGATCGATTACATTTTGCTTCCCTCTTATGGATTCAATAGCTGATTTCAAGGTCTTTACGGTAATCTGAAAATCCTTGAACAGCTGTCTTCCAAATCGTTTGTCATCCGCAAAACCAAGAACTAGATGTTCAACTGAGACAAATGAATCACCATACTCTTTCTTAAAGTCTCTTGCTCTTTGTATCAGAGCTTCCAAGTCACGTCCCAACATCGAACCAGGATCTTCACCTAATACCTGAATCATTGAAGAAACTTGAGAAAACTGTCTGGTTGCAAGTATTCCTTTTTTTAATGACAATAAAGCAATATTCCATCAATGTTAGGCTATTAAAGTAGAAGAGAACTAATTGATAAATATGTTTAGGATAAACTACCTTAGGCTGCCGCTGGATGAATTTCTCGGTAGCGTCAAGAAGCCTTGTATTATCAACTCCAGCTTTAGAAAAGATTCGACGGGCGAGCCCATTCCTTTGCTCCAGCAAGGATTTCATCAAATGTTCAGTCTCCACGATCTGGTGCTTACTTTCTTTTGCTATTTCAGGCGACAGAACAATCGATTGCCATGCCATCTCTGTAAATTCTTGCTGTGTGATCTGCCAGCCAAATAGTGAACCACAGACAGCGCAAAAATGTATCAGCCAAACACGAACCAATTGGTAACACACTATTGAGTCTACGTCACTAAACTGAACCGTCCGCGTACCAAATCTAGCGAAATTCACATCGCAAGTAAAGGTAGAAACCGAAAGACGAGGAAACGCGAGTCCTTACCCTCCCGTCCCGGGTGCTGGCGTCGCACCTCACGGAGAGCGTCCGCGGCGGCCTCCTCCCCACCACCGGAGCCGCCCATCCACTTCCTCCTCCTCCTCGCGTCGCCCTAAGCGCCCTGCGCCTCGACCATCCCGCCCCTCTCCTGGCGCCCCACGCCGCGGTGACCACCGGCGCCGGCGCTACGACGGCACCGGCGGCGGCAGAGGAGGAGAGGAGGAGGTCGGCGGCGAGCGGCGGCGCGGCTGCCATGGCGCGTTGTACCGTACCGGACCGGAACTGCGGAGACCGGAGAGAGTGAAGTGGCGAGCAGGCAATATCTCTGATCGATTATTCAATCTGCGTCTTCGTGGTGTTTGGATTGGGTACGAGTGCCATGGAATGGTGGGGTGGGTATAAGTAAAAGTAGATGGATGACGGGCGTCGGCGTCGCGGCGTCGGGACTCGGGAGGTTCTGGGAGGTTCAGGGGTGAACGAGGAGGCCGTGGAAGGAGGAAGATAGGGGGGGGGGAGGGGAGCAGGGAAGGAAGGGCTTGTGTGCTTCGGGTACGTTGGGGGTTCTACGCCGTCGGATTTTCGCGTGGACGGCCTGGCCTGGCCCGAGCCGATGGGTTTAGTCGCGTGCCCTGCTCGCTTTGCCCGGGTTGCGCCGGCCGCGCGGGCGGATCGTTGCTAAAGGTGGAACACGGGCTGGGTTTCTCCGGGCTAGCCTGATACCCGAACGGAAGACATGGCCTAGGGCACAACAATGGACGATGGCCATTGAGCCCCGCTAGTAAGACATGATTGCCATCGGGCCGGGCCTCTGATTTAGGCATGACGGGCGGTATAGCCCAGCACGTCACTACGAGTCGTGCTTGTGCCAGCCTGACATAAAAGTGGTCCGCTCGGCCCGACAATAGCCCGATAGACACGACAGGCAGTTGGGCAAAGGTGCGGGGCTTGTAAGGGAGGCGTGGCCGCATGGGTGCGTCACGCACGTGGCAAATTGGCGCGCATGCTCCTGCTCCCCTCCCTTTGTCTTTGTGGCACTCGATGGAAGTCGGCAATGCATGATGTGGCAATTGGTCCCACGCACTACTTATCTAGCAGATGCTCTCTTGATTTCTTCAAAGGAAAAACTTATCTAGTCGAGACCAAACTATTTATGTTAGTATGTTACATACTTAGTATCAAGTCTTAAACCATGTATAGGGAAGATGCATGCCTATTTACTTGCTTGATTACCTTTGTGTTAAACTTTACTCATAGCTATTTAATGTATAGAGAAGATGCATGGCTATCTAATGCGCGTGTGCAGTTGGTGGGATGGCAGCGCGCTTTGCACCATGCCGGGCGTGTAGCAAGGTGGTGTGACAGGTCACTTGTGTCTACAGGCTGCACTGTTTAAGGAATGTTAGACATGGTTGCACGTGCACGCCAGTAATCAAGCGTTGTCAAACGTTCGGTTCTTTGTGCCTATATAATATCCTCCCCTCTGCTATCTGAGAAACACGAACAACACACACTTCTATAGCCATTTTCATTTGCACAACATATTCTCTTGTGGGAAGGAGAAGATGGCTAAGGCAACGGCTCGCTGCCCTCCTATTCATTCTAAGGTGTCATGACGAAGTCGATTCTCGACTTCTGGCAAGACGGAGCTGCATCCTACTCCTCTTTTGGGGGACGATGAGGTCGATACTCGCCCACTCTCCCCCGACATGGGAGACTACAACATGGATGACGATCATATGGACAGTACAAGCAACTTTGAGGATGCTGCTTTCTTTGAAGGACAAGCAGGGTCATTGAACATCTCCTCCCTGAATGTTGAAACTGGAACACTCGTGCAAGCGACGAGAAGTTTGAAACGATGAGCATGGTGCTGGCAGCATATGGAGCACATCATAGAAATGGAAAATGGGTATAAGGTAGCATATGCGACTTGTATGTATTGCGGTACTAAATTGACTGCAAGTTCAACTAATGGAACAAGTCATCTCAAGCGGCACACAAAGACATGCTTGGAGAAGATAGCTTTAGGTCGGACAGAAGAAGAAGGTGTCCAGACCCAACTTAGCTTTGGCCCTAACGGTTCCGTAAGTACATGGATGTACAACCCTTAGGTATCAAGAGATGAGATAGTTAGATACATAATTAGTGAGAATCTTCCGCTTAGTATGGGTGAAAGCATATAATTTGAAAGAATGATCCAACGTAGTTTCTGCCCACGGTACCATCATGCCACTAGAAAAACCTTCTACGAAAGACATAATCACACTTTATAATTGTAAATTACATGAAAGTTAGTTTTTCTTTTGCTTTCAGACATATGGACTTCTTCACATCAAAGATCTGCATATCTTAGTGTTGTTGCATATTATTTGGAGGATGAATACAATCTAAACAAGAGAGTCATAGGCTTTAAGTTAATTGATGAGGCACCCACTGGAGAGGCCACTGTGGGACATATTCTTGAGGTTAGAGATTTTAAAATAGAAAATAAAATTTTTCCTCACTCTTGATAATGCATCAACTAACACGACGGCCATGGAGATTCTAGCACCGCATCTACAATCCTACACGCAAGGTAATGAAACATGGTTTAGATAGTATACATTATGCTATTATGTTCATTTCATCTTCATCGAAAAAGTACAATGAATTCCACAAATACTGTGTGGCCAACAATAAAAATCCAAGAAAATTCAGTGTCGGCATGAAGGTGAGGTGGAACTCCATGTGAACCACGCTAGATCGGTGCATGGGGTATGAGCACATTATATTTCTCTATGTGGAAGATAATATTGGTAAGCAGGTAATTACTAATGGAGATTTGTCGGTGTTTTGATCCAGCAATAATAAACATGGGGCAGTGTACATGTAGCAGATCTAGATGGGTGCACACGGGACACAGAGTTTATGCAGGTTCAGACCCTCGGGAAGAGGTAATACCCTACATCCTGTGTTTGGTGGATTGTATTGCTTGTGTACCGTATGCAGCAAGACCTCGAGAGGAGCTCTCTAGGTTGCTGGGATGTGTATATAGCCTCTGTATAACGCCTTACTGATCGGGGGATCCCCGCCCTACTTTATATAGGTGGCAAGGGCAGAGTTACATGAGCCCGGATCGGTTTACAAGTAGATCTCCTAATCAGTTACAACTAGAAACCGAGATATCAGATAGGTACATGTTTATGTCTTATACTCCAAGTTGATGATGTGCCCCTGTGTAGAAGTCGGATTTCGAGTAGTCGGCACGGCCCACCCTATGTCCAGAGGGCCGATTTTATCCTCTTTGACGATACCCGGGTGCTATGTCATCGTCAGTAGCCCCTGAGTCCTTCACGATCTGGCTGCAGCTTGTCTTGGTAACGCTTCCAACCAAACCAAGTGCTTTTTGTCTTCTCCCTTAGGCAAGTTTTCCGAGTGGTATCCGCCTGAGCGCGCCTCCTTGTTGCTTGTAGGGAGATTGTGAGGGACTCATAAAACTCCTGTGGAATAAAAATAATAAACGAGTAATATTCACCCGTAGGGCGGGAATATCATGGCAGGTGAGCAAATAACGGGTAAGTCCTGGTGGTATCCAGTCATTTCCAGCGGATGGATGCTGGCTAGTGACCCAGCGGGAGGCATACCACGAATCCCGACCGAATTCCCGAGTGGTACCTAGTTTCCCGAGTGGCTCAGGTCCAGCTAGTGTCTCTATGGGAAATACCCTCGGAATTCATGTCAGAACCAGAACACAAACTGTAGTGCTTCGGCCCCGAGTTGTTCGGTGTCCGACTAGTTGCTTGCTGGAGGCGCACTTTAGCTGCCTTTCACTCGGGTGTATTCAAGTGGTTGTGGACCCTTGAAGGTCAACCACCAAAACCCTTCGAACTGTAACGCCTCGGTCCCGAATTGTTCGGTAACCGACTAGCGGCCCGTTGGAGGCACGTTACAATCGCTCTTTATTCGGGGTGTCTTCAAATGGCTATTAATCCCTAGAGGCCGACCGTTGAAACCCTAGGTCAACCGAGCGCTGGAAGCGGAAACGTCGCACCGCCCAGGCTGTCTTCCCTTATAAGATGTGGAGGCACGGTGAAAACCGTTTTATCCCCAATTTATTTCACACTTTGCCTTCTCAGCGCCCCGCAGCCTCTTTGCCTTCTCCGCACCCCGCAAACTTAGAAGCATCGCCTCACACCAAGCCCGTGTCGCCGTCATCCCTGCGCCCATCACGCCGCCGTGTGGTGCCCATCTCGCCACCATGTAGTGCTCCACGCATCCGCTCCCCCATCCTAGCCAGCCGCGTCTAGATCGGGAATCAAAAACCCTAGATCCGGGCTGCTGCTGCCAAATGCCCACCATCATCGAGGAGGCAGATCTATTTGGGGAGGAGGAGAACGTGGCGCCGTGGTCTACGCTCGGCGAGGAGAGCTTCCCGCTTGATCCGATGGCTCCATGGGTGAAATCCACGATGACGGAGGCGAGGCTACAGGCCATGGTGGAGGCAGGGGTGCTGCCTCCGAAGGAGCTGATCGAGTGGCGAGCTGCCGACGGAGAAGACTTCCCCACCCCTAACACGGGTGAGATCATTCTGCACACTCCTTTTTTCTTCCGCGGATTCTCCCTTCCAGCCCATCCTTTTTTGTGTGGTTTGCTGTATTTCTATGGGCTGGAGCTGCAGAACCTCAACCCCAACGGCATGCTGCACGTCACTTGTTTCATTACCTTGTGCGAGTGCTTCCTAGGGATAGAGCCACATTTCGCCCTTTGGAAACATCTTTTTGTCGTCAAGCCTCAGCCCAGTAAGAACAAGCTAGCCATAGTAGGGGGCGCCGGGTTCCAGTTGAGAGCCGGCGCTATCAAAAACTGTCTAGAGATCCCATTCCAGTCATCCAACAAAGGGTGGCACTCGGAGTGATTTTACTGCTCCAACCTCGAGCCCTCACTTCCGAGGTTCGAGGGCCAGCCTCCCGAGAGCAAGATGAGCTGGGTCGAGCTTCCAAAGGATTGGGAGAGCCCTGGGGATGAAGTCCTTTGCGGGCACCTCGCCCGAGTGCTCCAGGCAGGAGTTACCAGAGTCGGGGTCATCTCGACGTTTGTCAGCCATCGGATCTAGCCCACCAAGCTGAGGGTCCATCTGATGTATGAGTACATCAACCACCAGGACGTGACCTGGGAGTCAGCTGACTTGCTTACGGAGTCGGGAGGTTGATGACTCAGGACGCAAGCCAACACCTCAAGCCAGGTGAGCAATCGACCTTCTGACATTGGTACTTTGTAATTTGTGTTGTAGCCGAGTCGCATTCTGACTTTGTTTATGTAATCTGACCTTGCAGGATCTTTTTGGGTTCAGCTCCAAGGCTCCTCTCCCAGAGGACGAGCCTCGGAACCGACCACCGTACACCAGCGGCTCAAGCAGCGGGCAGCCACCACAAAAGATGGCCAGGACCTCCACCGCCGACACCGAGTCGTCGAAGGGGGAAAGCAGCTGCGGCCGAGGAGCCTAGCGCCCCACCGCCGACTGTGGCAACACCTGAAGAAAACCTTTAGGAAGATGAAGACAAGGCCCCCTCATTCGGAGGAGGGGGAAACAAGCAGCCGACGTCGCCTCGGGGGGACTGGGCAGCTCTTCTGCCCGTCCTACCCTAACGGTATCAGTGGCCGCCGCCGAGGAAGATCTTCAGGCGGACAAAGACGCGGTCCCCCTCATTCAGAGGAGGGGGAAACGAACAGCCGATGCTGTCTTTGGGGGACAGAGCAGCTCCTCTGCCTGTCCTGCCCCAGTGGCATCTGCCGCCACCGAGGAGCAAGGAGGTTCCTCGATGCCGGCGGCTTCAGCGACCGCCGCAACAGAGCGGCGAGCCCCGGAACCTAAGAAGCGCTTCAACTTGCCGAGATCCACCAGGTATGTCGCCGAGTGAGGGCCCTCTGCCCTTCATCATAGCGGAGAGTAGCGATAATCCTAGTTGCCTTTGTAGGCCGAAGAACGCGAGGGATATTCCAAGGGGCAAGTCGAGTGCCCAGAGATCCAATCAAGGCGAGGGGCCCGGCGGGGTCGGACCCCCGGCCGTCGTCTCCCCCGAGAGCTTCCGGCGTCTCTTCACCGTAGCAGTCTTTCCGACAGGACGGTGCGCTGGAGTGCAAGCTCCCACTGCAACCGAGCAAGCGTGTTCCAGTCGGGGGGCGGTGCGGATCGTCCCGCCGCATCCCAAGGGGGCCCTGGTGCTGCCAGTGGAGGAGATCGATGTTGGCCGCGTGCCGCCGCCTACGCCGGGATTCCACGTGGAGTTCTAGCCGATTCGGGTCCGTCAGATGAACCCCTCGAAGCGGGATGAAGTCCTGTGGGAGATCGATGACGTCCGGGAGTTGGAAGAGTGGGAGGAGGCAATAAGCACCGCCACCCAACTCGGAGACCAGCTCCCAGAGTTGTTGAAGACCTTGAAGAAAGGTCTCGAGACCGTGAAGGAGAGCGCCAACCTGGTGAACGGCAAGCTTCAGCCGTTGATGAAGGTATGTTTTTTGTCCTTGCATTTTCTTCTCTTCTTTTTGCCGTGAGTGCGCAGATGGTGCATCCTCTGGGGAGTAGCCCCCGAGCCTCCGTCCTACTGGAGTAGTCGGGCGGAGGTTCTTTGTTTAGCCTGTAGATTCCGCACTGGGGGCACGATCAGTGCACCCAGTGGATGTAGCCCCGAGCCTCCACTCGGTTCATGGAACCGAGCGAAGGGTCTTGATGATTTTTTCTGAGTAGCTAACTTTCTTTGTCATTTTTGCAGAATTTAACCAAGAGGTCTAGAGATAAGACCGAATTACTTCAAGAGAAGCTTCCCGCCTTCGACCGACTCGGCCAGCGCAAGGTCGAGTGGGATAACCTGAAGGGCACCCTCTGTGCTACACAAGAGCAAGTGGTCGTGTGGGAGGCCGAGATTGAATCCTTGAAGAGGAACGTCTGCAACGAGGTTGCCCGAGCCCAAGGTAATGAGCTCGAACTTCTTTGGTCACTTCTACCTTTGCTGTACTGACTGTTTATAACATCTTTTGTAGCTGCTGAAGACAAGGCCTCCAAGCTTAAGAAGGAGCTTGAAGCCACCGCCAAGCTCAAGGAAGAGCTCGAGGCGATGAGGGTTCATACTCGGCAGCTTGAGGAGGAGAAGGCCGCCACCGAGTCCTCACTGAAGAGGGCTTAGGACGCTGCCGCTGGTAAGCCCCCGACTCATATCTATTCAGTCGGAGCCTGCCAAATATCTTGCTGACGTAGCTTTGTTGCCTTCACAGCATTTTAGACGTGCCTTGAGAAGGTGCATCTAACAGCCGGGTCCTTGAAGGCGGCTGCTCGGACGGCCTTCGACACCCTATGGGAGGCCAACCCGACTCCGGACCAAGTGGAGGCGGTCATGGAGCGTCTTCAGCAAGTGCCTAATCATGCGAAGACTTTGCTGAAGGAGTCTACATGGGCCGGAGCCCAATTGGCGCTCACGGTGGTGAAGTCACACTACCCATCACTCGACATAGGAGCGATCGGGGAAGGACTTGCCACCGACACCGCCGATGAAGAGGAGGTCCAGTCTGCGGTGAATACCATCGCTGACAGTGTCATCCTGTAGAAGTAGGAATAAAATGAGTGAACCGTTCCATATACATTTGAAGTACTCGGGAAGGCCGAGTGTAACTTGCTTATGTGTGTTTTGGTTTATTTGTTCTGTGTTTGCTAATCTCTTCTTTCGTAAAAATTCATTCGTGTGTAAGTTAGCCCTTTGCGTGTGCTCTTGCCAACCCATCGTAGCCCCCGTTGCGTAGAGATTAGCCGTGGGCTGTTTTCCGTGTAGCGCAGGGTTGTCGCGTAGACCGGCGATCGAAGACAAAGAGTTAACGCCGAGCTTTTTACACAGTACTAAAATAATTGTTGAAGGAGAAGAGCCTGAGTGCTTTTGGGCGCACCTAGTGTGGTGTAGCCCCCAAGTGTCTACTATGCATAGCCGTGAGCATACATAGTAGGCCAGTCAGAAACCCCAAGATTTGCTCAGATGAAGTAAAGAAATATTTATTCATTTGTCCATACTTAAAATATGGAAGTACAAAGTTTAAGCATAGAAGTGACGTTGCTGTTCAATGTTCTAGGCGTTGGTGATGAGGTTGCTGTCTTTATCTTTCAGCCGGTAGGCCCTCGGGCGTAGTACTTCAGCGACCACGTACGGGTCTTCCCACGGTGGTGAAAGCTTGTGCTTGCCCTTGTTGGACTGGGCTCGGCACAGGACCAAGTCACCAACGTTAAACGCGTGCCCGTGTATGTGCCGGCTGTGATAGCGCCGTAAGCCCTGCTGGAATTTGGCTGACCTCAGGAAAGCGACTTCTCGTGCTTCTTTAAGCTGGTCAACAGCGTCTTGTCTTGCTTCTTCCGACTGGTCCCCAGCGTAAGCATGGATGCACGGGGATCCGTGGTCCAGATCAGTCGGCAATACGGCCTCGACTCCGTATATCATGAAGAAAGGGGTGTAACCGGTTGACCGGTTGGGTGTAGTTCGCAGGCTCCAGAGCATCGAGAGCAACTCTATTGCCCATTTGCCCGCAAACTTCTTTAGGCACTGGAAGATCCGAGGTTTGATGCCCTACATAATCAGACCATTGGAATGCTCAGCTTGCCCATTTGTGCGTGGGTGTGCCACTACGGTGAAGCTGAGGCCAATGTTGTAGTCGTCACAGAATCAGAGGAAGGCGCCGTCGGTGAACTGAGTGCCATTGTCCGTGATGATGCTATTGGGGACGCCGAACTGGTACACGATATCCAGGAAGAACTCGATGGCCCGCTCTGCAGTGATCGTGGCCACTGGCTTGGCTTCCGTCCACTTGGTGAACTTGTCGACAGCGATGAAGAGATGTGTATAGCCCCCGGGAGCCGTCTTGAGGGGACCAACCATGTCCAGACCCCAAACAGCAAAGGGCCACGTGATCGGGATAGTTTGGAGTGCCTGAGCCGGCAAGTGTGTCTGCCGGGCGAAGTATTGGCATCCCTCGCAGGTGCGCACAATGTGCTCAGCATCTGAAATGGCGGTCGGCCAGTAGAAACCTTGTCAAAAGGCTTTCCCGACTAGCGAGTTCGGTGCCGCGTGATGCCCGCAGACTCTCGAGTGAATGTCGTGCAGCAGCTGCTTCCCCTGGTCTTGAGATATGCACCGCTGGAGAATTCCAGAGGTGCTCCTCTTGTAAAGGTCGTCTTGGATTACGACGTAGGCTTTGGCACGCCTCTCGAGGCACCATGCCTCAGTCTGATCCTATGGGAGCGTGTCCCGTAGGATGTAGCCGAGGAAGGGCATCGTCCAGTCGGGATTGATGACCAAGACCTCTTGCGCAGTCTGTTGAATGCTACCGGATCCCTCGGGGTGTGGTTCTTTGGTCTCGGACGCTGCCTCCACCTTGATGGAGGGTGCATGCAAATTCTGGAGGAAAACTCCGGCCGGGACGACATCCTGACTGGACCCCAACTTGGCGAGTGCGTCTACAGCCTCGTTGTCTAGGCGGAGGACGTGCGTGAGCTCAAGGCCGTCGAACTTGACTTCAAGCTTACGCACCTCTTGGCAGTAGGCTTCCATGACAAGGTCTCTGCACGACCATGCCTTCATGACCTGCCTGACCACCAGTTTGGAATCTCCGCAGGCAAGGAGCCAGTGGATTCCGAGTGAGGTCGCAATGTGTAGGCCATGTAGTAAGGCTTCATACTCGGCGACGTTGTTGGATGCCGGGAAGTGGATCTATAGCACGTACTTGAAGCGTTCCCCTTTTAGAGAGATGAGTACGATGCTAGCCCCCGCACCCTGAAGCATCAATGGATTGTCGAAGTAGAACATCCAATGTTCGAGGTCGATGACAGAAGGCGGGGATTGGACTTCCGTCCACTCGGCCATGAAATCAGCAAGAGCTTGGGACTTGACGGCCGTGCGGGGGCATAAACTATGCTGAATGCCATTAGTTCCATTGCCCACTTAGCAATCCTGCCAGTGGCGTCATGATTGTTGATGACGTCGGTGATCAGGAAGGAACTGACCACCGAAATCGGGTGTCCTTGGAAGTAGTGGACTAGCTTTCGATATGTTATGAACACCGCATAGATAATCTACTGTATCTGTGGGTACTGCACTTGGACTTGGAAAGCACTTCGCTGATGAAGTAGACCGGCCGCTGGACCTTCTGGATGTGGCCCGGCTCGGAGCGCTCAACGAACAAGACAGTGCTAGCCACCTGGGTAGTCGCTGCGATGTAGAGAAGCAGCGATTCATTGGGCATTGGGGAAACCAGCACCGGGGACGTGGTCAGGAGCTTCTTCAGCCTGTCGAGGGCGTCTTGGACCTCAGATGTCCAGGTGAAGGTGTCCGACTTCTTCAGGAGCTTGTAGAGGGGCACGGCCTTTTCGCCGAGTCGAGAGATAAATCGGCTGAGAGCCGCCAAGCACCCGGTTAGCCTTTGGACATCCTTGAGTTTTTTGGTGACCCCATCTTGACGATGGCATCGATCTTCTCCGGGTTAACCTCGATTCGTCACTCGGAAACGATGAAGCCGAGTAGCTTTCCCGAAGGAACTCCGAAGATGCATTTCTCCGGGTTGGGCTTCATGTTGAATCGCCTAAGGTTGGAGAATGTTTCCCCCAAGTCTGTTAGGAGATGCTCTTTCTTCTCGAACTTGACCACCATGTCGTCGACGTAGGCCTACACATTCCTGCCAATCTGCCCCTGGAGACAGTGCTGTATACACCGTTGGTATGTAGCGCCGGCGTTCTTTAAACCGAAAGGCATGGAACGTAGTAGGAGGCTCCAAATGGAGTGGTGAACAACGTCTTGATCTCGTCGTCCTCTTCATCTTGATATGATGGTAGCCCGAGTAGGCGTCGAGAAAACACAAAATTTCACAGCCGGCAGTGGAGTCAATCACCTGGTCGATGCGAGGCAGTGTGAAGGGGTCTTTGGGACATGCTTTGTGAGGCTCGTGTAGTCAACGCACATCCTCCATTTTCCATTTTCTTTTTGCGAACGAGAACTGGGTTTGCCAACCAGTCGGGATGGTACACTTCTTTAATAAAGCCAGCTGACAGAAGCTTGGCTATCTCCTCTCCTATTGCTCTGCGCCTGTCCTCAGCAAAGCGGCGCAGGCGATGCTTGAACGGTTTGGCCTCCGGTTGAACGTTTAGAGAGTGCTCGGCAGCCTCCCTCGGGACTCTAGGCAGGTCAGAGGATGTCCATGCAAAGATGTTCCGATTGTCGCGGAGGAAACTGATGAGCACGTTTTTCTATTTGTCGCTGAGCGCAGTCCCGATCTGCGCCGTCTTGGAGGGGTCTTCCGGATCGATCTGGACCATCTTGGTGTCCTGCGCCAACTAGAAAGACGTCGATGCTGAAGTCTTTTTGGCCGAGGGTGCTTCCTCGACCACAACCGACTTGAGGCTGTCAAGCTCGGCTGCCGCGATTTGAGCCGCGGTGAGGTTGCAGTTTTCCAGGTCACACGCGTAAGCGTGCTGGAAGTTGCTTTGCACCGTTATTATCCCGTGGGGACCCGACATCTTGAGCTTCAGGTAGACATAGCTAGGAATGGCCATGAACCTGGCGTAGCAGGGACACCCCAAGATAGCGTGATACCAGCCTGGGAAGTCGACGACCTCAAAAGTGAGGGTCTCGGTCCAGAAGTTGTCAGGTGTACCGAAGGTGACGGCCAAAGCGATCTACTCGGGTGGTCTTGCCAGCTTGCCAGGCACAATCCCATGGAAGGGTGCGCCGGTGGGCTTGATCTCAGAGCGGGGGATCTTCATGTCGTCTAGGGTCTGGACGTAGAGGATGTTCAAGCCACTCCCTCCATCCATGAGGACCTTGGTGAGGCGGACAACGTGGACGATTGGGTCCACCACCAAGAGGAACCTTCCGGGGTGGGGTATGTAGTCGGGGTGATCCGAGTGGTCGAAGGAGATTACGGACTCAGACCATCGGAGGTACTGTGGCACAGCTGGCTCGATCGTGTTGACCTCGCAGTCCGTGAGCTTCTGGTGACGCTTGGATTCGTAACCACTCGGACCGCTGAAGATCATGAGGCACGCTGAAAGGTCATCTAGGCCCCAATATGGTTTTGATGGTTAATGGCAACCTAAACTGGAATCTAATGTTTATATTGAGTGTAAGCAGGATCTACAGGTTCCATAAAGAAAGGTTATCCAGAGAAGGATGGCCACCAAAAAGGGTACAAGGTGGTTTCAAGGACAAAGAGATGGCTGTGCTAGGTAGCTGTGCCACAGCTGTGAAGAAGTCGGTGCTATGCAGGGAGCTACAAGCAAGGTGATGGTGGCTTGATGCGTCAAGGGCCGTGACTTCAGTTGGTGGCAGGTGAAGCCTAGATTTGCTAGTTTCTTTGAGTCCATAGGAATCACCCGTACTATCAAGAGGGATGAAACAGTAGCAGTTGTCTAAGGGAACCTTGCTCATTGCTCAGAGTGTTGGTCAAGGGGATTGGTGCTTTGAGGCCAATTGCCCTGTGTCAATAGCTTTGCACAAAAGTATGTAGCTGTGTGAAAAACCCTAGAGCTTTAGGCGCCTGTGTGACACAGCTGTGTCACAGGTGGTCTTCCCCTCTATGACTCAGGTACATCTCTGTACCAGGGGAGAGCTTGTAAATGCTAAGGTACCTGCACTGCGATAGGCGGTCTGATGAGTCAGAAGTCTGTCGGAGGTTCTCTCCTTATAGGTATTAGAGTGAAGTACGCTGAGGGCATGTCATGTGCCAGGACCGGGCTGAGTAGTGTGGCTATCAGCTAAGGGTTCACCTGTGTGCGCCGCCGGTGACACAGGTGTTGGTCTACCTGAGCCTGGTACAGTTGGGCGTAGGGTGTAGCTGTGTCACCGGTGGCTCACTTAATCCTACGTGGCAACAGGGTAACGGTCAGGTGCCTGTGGACCCTATATATAGGGGACCAGGGGAGGACTCTGTCCTCAACCTTGCTCAAATCAGTGATTCGCATACTACCGTTGCAAAACCTCCAACCACTCCACAAGAGCCGAGAGCCTAAGGGTTAGTTTGAGTGGATTTGTGAGCTAGAGCACGAGCAAAGGTTCCTCCAAGAGATTGCTGCTGCATCATCTGTTACTCTTGGAGTTTATCAGCTCCTAGACGGGTGTAGGAGTTGCTGGTATCACTCAAGCTTGTGTGGGCTGAACCAGTAGTTTGTGAAGGTGTTCTGAGGTCTACCTGCTGCAAGGCAAAAGGATCTCCACAAGCAAGAGAAAGAGTCCTGAAGGATCAGGTACTCGGAGAAGAAGCACGGTTTAGTGCTGGCCAGCTCTTAGGAGTGGTCTCTCCAACGGAGACGTACCTTCTCTACAAAGAGTTGGGAACTTCGGTGAAAAACCCCTGAGTCTCCTTTACTTTCCTGTATAGCATGCATATCTGCTTATACTTGCTTGCTTGTGTCTCTTAGACTTGATCAGCTACGTTTACCTTTTCACCTGTGCTAGATCTCCTTTATACCTGTGTGTGATCACCTGTTACTTAGTTGCTTCATTCACTGGTATTCACCTGTTTTAGCACCTGTGTCACTAGCAGTCTAAGTAGAGCACCTGTGTTAGGTTAACTCTTCACCTGTGCCTTCCACCCACTAGTACAGAAAAGCTTATTAGTGGCGTGCCAAAAAGTCTATTAGTGGCGTGGGGGAGGCACGCCACTAGTATCACGCCACTGATAAATGTTACTAGTGGCGTGTCTCCCGCACGCCACTAGTAACCTGGTTAGTAGTGGCGTGCGCCTTTTCGTGCACGCCACTAGTAATAAGAATACTAGTGGCGTGCTATTGAACTAGCACACGCCACTAGTAAGAATTTATGGGCTAAATAAAAAAGAATAGTATTACATACTGGTGGCGTGCCCTCCAACATGCATGCCACTAGTAACTAATTGTGAATTTAAAAAAAATATACTAGATTTTATACGGTTCATCCGTACACCCAAATGCATACATACATCCAGTTCATCCGTACATCCAAATCCATAATCCAGTTCATATATCTAGTATACATACATTGCCGAGAATCTCCAATGAAGACAACAATCTCGAGAACTAACAAATCATAAGTTTGTTCTGCAGCAGTGAACACACGACACTCTTAAATTTCTGTATGCTCTTTCCTCTAAAGAAATCTGCATCCTCTCTGAATCACCTTTGCAACTCGATTCTGAAGTGTCACACACATACATGTCCAATAAATCAGCACACCATTGCTTTTGTACTGTATTTGCCAAATCAAAACAGGACAGATCACTAAATCAGATGCGGATCACAGATAACCCATCCAGATCACAAGCAGGAACGAACCCACCAATTGGATCAGCGACAGAATCTAAAGTGAGTACCTACATAGATAACAAAACAACCCAAGCAAAACAATGGATCTCGACAACAAAAAAAGGGGGATAATACAGAAATCAAACCAGATTCGGGGACGCCGAGCATCGCAGTGCGGCTCGATCCGGTGGCTCCCTGCGCGCGCCTACAGCGAGCCGCCAACAGCTAGTGGTCGTGGGGCTCCTCCATCTGGAGCGAGCCACCGCCACAGCAGGCCTCGGGTGGCGCCGCCGCCGCAGCGCCTAGACCTGTGGTGGCTGGATCTGATGGGCCCTGCTCACGCCATCTTGCGTTGGCCGGATCCAATCGCCTCCTACAGCGAACGCGACAATAGAAGGAGGAGAGGGCGTCGGACGCGACAACGGAGGAAGGAGGGCCTGATCCATGTGGAGCGCCATCGTCGGATACGCATGAAGCGCCGCCGGTCGGATCCCCATGGAGCGTCGCTGCCGGATCTGTGTGGAGGCGCTGGATCTAGAGGAAGGAGTGGATATAGGGAAGGAGGGGAGGAGGAGGAGGCTGATGAGAAGGGGAGGCAGTGGTGAGATGAGCAGGGAAGGAGGAAGACAGCGGGGAGGAGAGGGGAGGAGAGGGGAGGGGCGCAGATCCGGCGTGAGGGGCGCGGGAGTGGGGCGCAGATCCGCCGGGAGGAGTGGGGCGCGACGCCGACGGGAGGGGGGCACGGGACGCCGGCGGGGAGGAGGGGAGAGGGGGCACAGATCCGGTGTGAGGGGAGCGGGGGGCGAGTTGCTGGTGTCGCGGTGGGTTCTGTTCCGGGCAACACAGCCGCTTGAGGAAGGAGAGAAAAGGAGCACATTTGTACAGAGAAAGGTGAGGGAGGAAGAAGAAGATATTATTGCCTCGTAGCTATTAGTGGCGTGCGTAACAAAATCCACACCACTAGTAACTAAACTACTAGTGGCGTGCGCCTGTATATGCACACGCCACTAGTAAGTGGTCTAGGTTTTTTTTTGAACAGAATGGTCTAATTACTAGTGGCATGGCCTCCCGCACAGCACGCCACTAGTAACTAATATACTAGTGGCGTGCCCTATACATCACACGCCACTAGTAAGTGGGGCCCTGTAGCGGCGGCAGCTCAAGTTACTAGTGAAGTGCCCTCCTGGACAGCACGCCACTAGTAACTAATATACTAGTGGCGTGCGGGCAGTAGGCACGCCACTAGTAACATGCGCCGTTCCCGACTGCGGGGTCCCACTTACTAGTGGAGTGGGTTTAGATGGGCACGCCACTAGTAGGCGTTTATTAGTGGCGTCGTGGATTGTTGACACGCCACTGATATTTTATGCGGATACTAGTGGCGTAGTTATTTGGGGGGGGCGCCACTAGTAAACTTCCCCTATAAGGGTTTCTGCACTAGTGACCTG